>OX463838.1:745862-996757 GCA_949825065.1 Odontocerum albicorne
CTTCTGGAGTTATACAAGCTCGCATACGACTATTAGCACCCATAATTGTTTTGTGTCCACACCTCAAAGTAATAACCAATTTATCTTCTGGAGTTATACAAGCTCGCATACGACTATTAGTACCCATAATTGTTTTGTGTCCACACCTCAAAGTAATAACCAATTTATCTTCTGGAGTTATACAAGCTCGCATACGACTATTAGTACCCATAATTGTTTTGTGTACACACCTCAAAGTAATAACCAATTTATCTTCTGGAGTTATACAAGCTCGCATACGACTATTAGTACCCATAATTGTTTTGTGTCCACACCTCAAAGTAATAACCAATTTATCTTCTGGAGTTATACAAGCTCGCATACGACTATTAGTACCCATAATTGAGTTTCCCAATAGGTTATCAAATGATTGCACAGATATTCTTGTATAGTTAAAAAAATTATCTGAGAAGTTTCGAAGATCTTTGAGTGCCGCTCCAGAAGTAAAGGATGAATCCAATGTCTTGTTTTTGCTTTGCGTTTCTTATGACACAAAAGGTAAACAATTATAACATCTTCCACGTCCATCTCGTTCGACTCAATAACTGGCTGCTCAACATTTCGGCTGCCGCAGCCTAGCTGCCACAGCCAGGCTGCCTAGTGCGCGGGAAGCCTAAGACAACGGTACGGTTTCAAGGTTATTACCTCATCATCAGGGAGCACAAAAAATATTGAATTATGCCTAAGCTGGCACCGACAGACTCGACACATCTAATGATAAAAATTCAAAGTAGGAGTTTGCAAATGGAGGGAGAAAGAGATGACTTCGGCAAGCAGCGGTGAGACCTTAAGAACATATATATTTACCAGGTGTTCATCCCAATGCCCTGACTGATATTTCCAGGGCCTTTAATCAGTTCAGTTTATTTCCTTGATTGAAGACAAACTCATAAACCACATAACAACCATATTTTTATTACTTTTTTTTTATGAAAAAAACAGTCTATCAACAAGCGACAGTATACCCATAAATGGCATAACATATATGTGAATTCAAACTAAAAGTGATTCTGTTTTACAACCAAAGATGTCACTAGGCACATCTCCACAAGCAGTTTACTCAAATACCGCACAGTTTTTTTCTTATAACTCTTGCTTTGCTCTTGAGTGGTTTATGAGTTTTACTCTTCAATTATTGATGCAAGAATTTGATATCATTGATAAAAAAAACATGTGATTTTCTCAGTAACAATGATTAGCCATTTTAGAATAAATTGGAGGATTCGTTAGGGCGAATTTATGTTCACAAAGTCTTTTTCAAAGGGCATTCATTCCTATATATGATAGAAATTATTGCAGTCAGCACATAGAAGTTTATATACACCTGAGTGACTCCTTTACGTATCTTGGGTCACTCATCCATAGCGATGGAGGATGTGCAGTAGATGTAACACATAGAATTAGTGTGGGATGGATGAAGTTTAGATCAATGACGGGAGTTCTATGTGATCCGAAAATGCCAGTAAAGTTAAACGGAATAGTATACCAAACGATTGTCAGATCCGCACTCCTCTATGGCTCCGAAAGCTGGACGATGTATAACTCTTACTCCAGGCGACTAGAAACTGCTGAAATGCGCATGCTAAGTTGATCAGCTGGTGTGTCCCTATGAGACAAAATAAAAAGCTCACGCATTCGTGGAAGCCTAGGTGTTACAGACATCAACAGTTAGATGGAGGAGAGGCGATTGAGATGGTATGGGCACGTTGGACGCAGAGCACCCGATCCCATTGTGAACCAGGCAATCTCCATGGATCTTCCTCGAATAACAACCAGAGGAAGACCAAAGAATTTATGGGTGGTGCAAAAAGATAACCTGATGCAGGCATTGCCTGGGGGACGTAGTCCGGGACAGAAGAGCATACAACCTGAGGACGAGGAGAGCTGACCCCAACAGTCTTCGCAGACTTTGAGTTTGGATGGAGCCAGGGAGAAGACATAGAAGTTTATATACACCTCTGTTACCGAGCACTCCATTTCTGCCTTTTCCATTAAATAAAAGTTTCTAAAGATGGATGTTAGTGTAAAAGGTCACGGCCATTTATGTAACGTAGAAAAGATTTTATTAGTTTGATTATTATAATTTTTATGAAAGAAATTTTGTTCCATTTATTGTTAAATATATGATTTTTATTGAATATCTTTTTGGTTTTATATTTAGGAGTAAATCAATCAGGCTTTCAGCGTAACCATTATTTGTTGCTATATTTTTTATGACCTTTAATGTTTTAGAAAAATTTTCTTCGGTTAAGGGGACACTAAGCAATCTATGAAGCATACAGTTAAAGGCATCGAATGTATAAATATTAGAATGGTTGGAAGTTGCTGAAATCATAAACTTTTCTATAAATGCTTAAATCAAGTGTGCCATTTTTCTTTGATAGTGTCAAGTCTAAAAAATTTAATTATCCATTATTTTTTATTTCAAGTGTAAATTTTATAAAACTATCCAATTTAGATATTTTAAAAATTGTTGTACTAGTCAATCGGTCAACTCTTCAAAACACATTTGTGTTAATACTGGTGGACACAAGGAAGATAGGAAAAAGGGGAGAGCAAGGTTCATAGTTGCATATATTATCAGTTTTAAAAAATCAATCACAGAAATCTAAAATTGTTTGAAATGTACTTAAACTCAAATTTTCCAATCATTTTTCAGGTTTAAGCAATATTGGAGTCTGTGATAAAAGTTAGTGAATGAAAAATATATTAACTCTGCAATGCTGTTTAGAGTTCTGTTTTAAAAATACCACTCAAATTTCATATAATTACAGTATTGTCAACAAAAAACCCTCGACAACTCAGAAGGAACTATAAAGTTTTCGATTGGATGAAAATTTTTTGTTGGCCTATGTTAGACCTACAAAAATTAAATGAAGCTCAAACAGATATACATTCTTGAACTGAGCAAAACGCATTGGAAGCAGAGCGAGCAGTTGATTTTACCGCTAAAGGTATGCTTGCGGCGTATGTAGGACCATAATTTTTTATTTATTATTACACATGACAAGAAATATACACAATTTGAGAAAAACAACAGATAATTTGATTTGGACATACAATTTTAATGGATCTGGGTTTGTTGCCTTTCATTTGTCGTATCCCCAGTAAACTAGGCTTTTGCTTGTATCTCACTGAGGATATTTAGCATGAGAAAAATAAATCGATACTTCTTTCGGATTTTTGATTACACAAAAACAAAACCCCGTTGCACGCTCTCAGGTTGATCCTGATAGTGGCACTCAACTACAACTGGAAACATCTTGCGAAATTCAACTCCTCACACATCATCACTCCAGAAAGACCAAAAATATTCATCCCACACTATACCGCACACAATCATAAGGATAAAAATCAAAACAAAAAAAAAAAAAAAAATACACAGAAACACAAATACAAAAACAACCAAAATTAAAACAACAAGAAGAAACCCACACTCATGAGCTTACATAAATCCCTTCCACTCGTCATTCATCCTGAAAGCCCAAGTACTCAAAATCCTGTCGCAATAACAACCACGCTGCGATCGACTGTCTAAATGGTTTTCCTACCTTTACCTTTATTGAAGTCGGCACGCCATTGTATGTAATGGGAGTCAAATAAGCATATTGCCTTTGGGCAAAAGAGGTTTTAACTCTAGGGATGGTGAACATTTCATTAGTTGCCATGCGTGGCATGTGTCTGCTGAGTCTGCATCTTCCCCTCCTCTCGATGGTAGTGCCAGAGAATGGATTTGAGATGTAAATTGGCTATGTTCAGGACCTGATACTCTCTGAAAAGCTCCGCCGTGGGATACCGAGCAGGAAGTTTATTAATTATTTTCACAATCAATTTTTGGGAAACCTGCAATATGTGTTTTTGGGTTAAAGTGCATCCCCCCCAAACTGATATACCGTAAGAAAGTGCTGACTGACATAAGGCGAAGTATATACTTTTAAGGATATTTTGACTGAGCACATTTCGAATCAAACGGAATATGTATCCTAGTTTTCTGATTTTTGCGCTCAAAGTGTTAATATGGACCTCCCAACGAAGGAACTGATCAACATAAGCTCCAAGGTACTTTATACTATCAACCCTTTCCAAGGAAACACAACTACAGTCAGCCATGGGTGAACAAGTGTGCAGTGTTATGTATTTATTTGTAGGTGCTTGAGTTCTTGTAGATATGCTAAATGTGATGTATTTAGTTTTTTGGGAATTTATAGTCAATAAATTTGAGTCCATCCATTCTTTAACTACGCGTAATTCTTCGTTAGCCTTTAAGAATACATCAACCCATGTTCGGCCCTCGAATAGAAGAACCGTGTCATCCGCAAAAGTAATAATCTTACCCCTGATAGAAAGATTACACAACTGATTGACATATATCAGGAACAATATAGGTCCCAGAACACTACCTTGAGGTACTCCGAATCTTACAAAAAGAGGCTCACCAAATACACTATCACCCAATTTGACTCTCTGAGTTCTATCGGACAAGTATGAAGAGAACCAACTAGAAGAGCGCCCACATATGCCCACCTCCATCAATCTGGTAAGTAATATTCGGTGAGACACTATCAAAAGCCTTTGCAAGGTCCATAAAAACTGCCAAACATGCCTTCTTATTATCCAAAGTGTTGGTAACGCTGTTTACTAGACTAAGCAAAGCAGTTTCAGTTCCCACATTCCTTTGGAACCCAAACTGATTAGGAGAGATAATGTTGTGCATATTGAAAAATTTCATCAGTCGGTCCTTCACTATTTTCTCAATAATTTTTGAAAGAATGCTCAGCAGAGATATGGGTCTATAATTTTTTAAGTCATCCATCGAGCCTCCCTTGTGTATTGGGACAATATGCGAACGTTTTAATGCAGTTGGGAAAGTTACACCTCTAAAACTCAAATTGATCACATGTTTCAGTGGTAGTGCTATAAATCTTTGAGTATGTTTTACCAGTGCAGATGTAATCTGATCAGGCCCCGGGGCGCTACTTGCCTTAAGTGTGTTAATAGTAGCTAGAACTTCTTTCTCCGATGTTGGCGTTAGATAAAATGTATATTCGGGTACTTTTAAAGAATGAAGAATAGCGTCATTCAATGACTGTTCAGTCGTTTCATTCCTATTAAGTATGTTACGTGAGAGATTATTGCCCACATTGGCGAAATATTCGTTAATGCCACTACAAAACTTTTGTGGTTCCTGTGTCAATGATATTTTTGTGGCATCAATGTTTAATGTAGAAGGGGCATTTCTCTCTCTCACTGTACCGGTGATGTCCCTGATAACACTCCAAATTATCTTTTGATCATTATAAAGCCGTAAGAATGGCCAGGGACAGTATCCCCCAAGCGAGTAGACCTCCAGGACGACCTCCCAAAAGATGGAAAGACAGCTGGCAGTCGACGTCGCAAGAGGCAAACAATGATGCAGGACCATAACAGGCCAACAGGCCTAAAATAATAATAAGAAGAAGATATTATAAATGTAAAAAATAAAACAAATTAAAAATAATTCAATTTCATTTATTTAAAATCTAATTAATATACATCGATATTATAGTAACATCACAAAGCCATTAACTTTCTAACTAATAAGTCGTACGTAGGGCGCCATAAATGATTAACAATTATTTAGCTTGAAATTATTTTCCACTTACATTTCAATATGATGTCTTAAAATAATACAGTTAGGTAAAAAGAAGATGTAAAAATACCAAAAATCACATAAAATCAAACAACAACCACAATATCTCATTTCAATTTCTGGACAAATATCTTTTAACCTTTCCTTCCCTGTGTTGGGTATCTTCTACACATTGCTTCTAATAACCATCAATATCTCTATAAATATAATAAATACAAGGTTAAGATTTTAGATATTCCTCCATAATATATTTACGCATTGATTTAAAAAATAATATTAACAATAATCAGAATTTATCGACTACATCGAGGTGTTTTGTAAAGATCAAAAACAAATTCGCATTTAAACGCTGCGAGTGCCTCGTCTTGACGATAGGTGAATAGTATGCGGGAAGCGCGACACTATATTCGCATCTCACTCTTGCATACTAGACTGAATTGCGAGAAGCTGAATTGTCTCAACGTCGCAAGCATAAGCGTAAGCGCCGGGGTATGCGACTGACGTTCCGCGCCACTAGTAGCTTCTAGGCTTGCTAATAGGTTAGACGTACGCCCGTTCCGTGAGCGTTGCCAGATGGTTTTTTAATGTTTTCAGCAAATAAATCTCAATTATTATAATTTTTAACTTCAATTATAATTAAGGGAATTATCTATGAATGTTCTTATTTTTCCGATTTAAAATCGCTAATTTTTTATTGCGTACTCACTACCCAACACCGGAGCACGCGTATTATTTTTATCACCGTAAGGGAAGGGTTAAGGGGTGTCAATGTTATAAGATAGTTTCCATTGATGACTTATTGGGTTTTCTTTTTATTTATAACTTGGAGAATCAAGTTTGTCAAAAATTTTATATACGTAAATCACAATAAAGCAAATAACTAAAAATTATGTTTTTTTTTTTGCAATATTCAAACATACACAAACCTTCTGAAACTCACCACTGGATAAAGATAACAATACAATTCAATCGCAGATTTCTTAACTCGTATTAATATTCTTAACATATACTTCACGGAAAACATTTTTTAAGAAAATATTGCGCCATATGTCTTGCCTTGAAAATATCACGAAATAAAATTATTTTTCTGCTGGTGGGAACCAAAACTTGTCCATTCATTCGGGGAAGCTGCTTTTAGTATTTTAATGCAAAAAATGATTGGACGGCCAATCTTTTAGCAAGACATTTGACTCATTATCCCCTATTTTTATTCATGTCAGGGCCAAATTCCACACAGCATCAACTAGTGCGGGTTTTTTTTTAGACTTGCGACTCCAAAAACATAAACAAAAATAAGACTTCGTGATCCTCCTGCAAAAACTTAATATCATTTTGATGGATGTGCATGTGGCTATACAAATGTTGTACTTGCACAAAGATGATAAGCGTTATCAGATAAGTTGATAAAAAAGTACACATTATATTTGTTAAAAGGTACTTTATTGAATATAAAATTAATATTCTTACGAATGTAGTGTAACTATACTCAAGAAAATGTAGCATGGTCCCTGTGACATTTGAAATGTCATGTCTCAAAGGGATGGGGTAAAATCGTTTTTTTTTTACAAATTGAATCGTTTTTTTATAAATCGAAAAATCGTTTTTCTTTAAACTGACGTTTTAATTCCTAATTTTCATTATACTGACTTTCTAATGTATTGTATGATTTGTATCTATCTTTAAATAGGCCAAGATCCACTATGAATTAATATTAATTACGAACATTTAATTTCATGCATAAAAAAAATTGAAAATCCAAATATCGTATACCCCATCCTTAGCCAATGTAGACTAACGTAGTGACTTTTGACGAACGTCGCCAAATATTATTTGATTTTAACAAATTTACATATTTTTGCTAATTTGTAACAAGATGTATTAATTTGTCATTATTGTTAGTTTTATGTAATGTATTTACCTAAATAGCTTGCTATTTATTAGAATCGAGGCTTATATTAAAGTTGATAAAATAATTAAAATTACTGAACGTCGTTACAAGGTTGTATTGGGGCAAATTTGTGAAACGTCACAGGGACCATGCTACATTTTCTTTAGTATAGTGTCGGAACAACTTTATAAAGTAGGGTAAAAATGTAAAAAAAAATTTTGTCATTCCATAATTTTTTTTATATCTTTGGGTCGGAATCTTTTAAAATTTACTGCGTATATGCACTATTTGACGCTGTGTGAGGTCTGGTCTTTATACATATATTTTCTCAATTAAAAACAATTCTTTATTGAACTCGGATTCCATCATAAATTCCTTATTTTTCCTACATTACCTTCTATAAGCGTGGTGTGAACCTGGTTTTACAAACATTTTACTTTCCATTCATCTTGTGTAAAAGTATATTCTACACCAAATAATCACGTGATTTTATTTAATACAAAATTGTAAGTGTATTATTTATTCCCAAACATCAAAATTGATCAGACATATTCAATATTTATTCTCGAACATCAAAATTGATCAGACATATTCAATATTTATTCCCGAACATCAAAATTGATCAGACATATTCAAAACTGTAACTTATATGTTAAATCATACACAATTCTTGGGTGCATATTACTTAAATATAATATTATATTTTTCATTTTACTTAAAACAAATATCAAAAACATGGTAAAATTAAAATATATTTCTGGTAATATTTCTCTCATATGTTGACTAAAAAGATGATTCAATAATTGATTTCTTGAATACTCAAACTGTAATCAAAACCATATTTTTTTCTATATAATGGACAAAAATAACTTACTATAATCATTACAAATATTTATATAAAAAATTAAACTTGAGTATACCGAAAAAAAGATAAAAGCGTTACAAATAAGAAGTGAAGGGCCCACAAGAGATTCTTTTAGATATCATATGATGTGGGTGTCCACTTTCTCAAAATTAAACTAATAAAAAATATTATCGATCGGTTTGGCACAACACTTTAAATTAGAAAAAATTCTAATATTCAATGTCCATAGAGGTAAAAAAGAAACAAAGAGCAGAAATTTTTCAAACGGCTATGACTAATAGACAAAATATGAATGCGGTTTGAACAAATCCCAACTGTTATATGACTTTCGGATAGGAGATTTTGACATATTTTGAATATGAAAATTTTGCTTCAAGTCCCATTGATTTTAAAATTCGTTTATATTCATAATTTAATATAATTACAACATGGAAACATCCAAAAAAAATTATTTTTAACATATTTCAATAAAAAAAACTTCATCAGAACAGCCTGTAGCAATCTCTCAACACGGAAATGTATAATTGACTATTTCGTTTATGGTCAAATTAACTTTAAAAAACTTGTTATACAAAAAAGAATGCACTAATTTGATTATTTTTAAAAGGTGTAAAATTTTAGTTAGCCACTCTCGCAAAAATATTATATTTGTTTCACATATTTCATTAAAATATATATAAAATAACCATTTTAGAGTGTATTAACAGTATATTTTTGTAAATAATATAAATCGCGATTAAAAGTCACGTTTGTGCTCCCCTGAAGATGAGGTGAAAGCCTTGAAACCGGTAGGATTATACCGTTACAAAAATTGCAATAAACAGTGTTTGATAAAACAAATTACAATGTCTTTAAACCTCCACAACGTTAATGCCTTTTAACCATAAATAATATATAAAATTAATATATTGGACTTGAAACACAATTTTGGTTTTCAAAATAATATAACATCGAAATCGACTCGAAATATTTCTGCTTTTCGTTTCTTACATTTTCAGATAGCAGAATTTTTATTTTTTCCTATGAAAAGTGTAGTGTTAACCGTTAATCTTTAAAAAAAATCACAAGATTTATAAAAAACATTAATAAACCAAAAATGAAAAACTAAAAAAATTAAGATTGCAAAGTCATGGATAGCAAATTATCTTTTACTTTGCCAGATCTTATTCCATACACGCAATTACACAATCAAAATTGATACAGTAAACAATATTGTGTCTAAAAAAGCAAATATCATATATGAATAAATACAAACTATATTGATTCGTTATCGATATTCTTTTAAACTCATAACTGATTTCTTATTAGGTTATTCCGAAAATAATAACCGATTTTAACATTTAAATTCAAGCAAACATAACTTGAGAGTAAATAAACTCTATTAACACATTCAATGCGATCAAATTATTAAGGTAATTTCTGTGTGGCTGAAAATTAAAAAAAGATGTAAAATTACGTGCGATTTAATTTTGTATTGTCTAGTAGTACCCCCTCCATTTGAAACGAAACATTGAACACGAACTTTGCATACGAAAACGCGTCAGGCGCGTTGTTAGCACCCGACGGTTGCGAAGAAGAACGCACTAGGCGTGTTGTATGTTACATGTTAATCAAAGTAAGAGGCAATTGATTCTAGGCATTTTTGCCAACAAATTACAAGCTTATTTATGCCTGTAGAATGGAACTCAGACTGGTTGCAATCAACGTTCCCTCTAAGGTGTGCGCGTGTGCGGCAGAACATCTGTTAAAAATTGTCCGCACACATGTTTCCATCTTCCGCACACATCTCAAAGAAAGGAACTTGTAACCATATTTTGTTTTGCGTAATTATATATTTTATTTGATATTTTATGATGGGTTCTCATCTTCCTTTCTTTGAATGTGTACGTAACATGGAAACACCATATATAGGTAGAGTCCACGTGCCGTAAGGAAAGAATAGTGTAGAAGGGTAACCATGATTTTTTATTATTCATTTAAAAACACAGAAGTTGATTTTTTTGTTTAGAACAAATATTTGTTTATATTTGAAAAATGTAATTTATGATTTTGTGGTACATTATGTTGACCACTTAGTTTTATCCATGCATGAATATACATATTTGCGCACTTCCCTCTTTTTTTCTTGCACATATAAGTTGATAGGCTGCACACACAATGAAAAAATTAGGGGTAACGTTGGTTACAATTTAAGAAATTTCTGCTCCATCTCTGTTATTATTTTTTTCACCGTAAATAGTTATGGAAGTGCTTGAAAAGGTGAAAATCATTTGACAATAGATTAGGTCAAGCGATGAATTGTTTCGTAGCTCAACTCGTTAACTTTGTGAATTATCAATTACACAATGTGAGGTCGTGCACAGTACGAATGAGAAATGGATCGTTAAAGTTACACAACAACAATAAAGAATACACTTCCAAGTGATGTTTTTTTTTGGTTATCATGAAATTCATGTGGAACCCACTTATCAAGCTTTTTCACCTTACCAATTTGTTTTCAATCTACAGAAATTATAGTATTGTTTGTTGTGTGTTTTCTTCTAAGAAAGCTTTTAATTCGTCGTTTTCAACAGAAGCAGGACGTTCTTGACCCTCTTTATCTTTAAGACTTACGTCTCCATTCTTTAATTTTTCCTACCAACACCACACTGTTCATTCAGAAGTGGTTCCTTCAACACATGTTTGGTTAACATTGCAAGCTGTTATATTCATGTAAAAATGAATTTATGAAGAATTAAATGACTGTCTCGATAAATATAACAGTTTCCTAAAAGAAATCAACAAATATTTCCTGGCAAAGGACGTTCCAAATGGCATAGTAATAAAATGGACCATTATTTTCGTAACAACCTAATATTACTATCCTAAAAAATTTAAAATTAAACTCATTAATTCACATTTGTAAAAATATATATTGCAACAAAAATTAAATACAAAATTATACTAAATACATTTTTTTCAATTAAAGAGTCAAATAAAATATCTCAATAAAAGTCTTCCGCTTTATAGAAAGCATTTCTTAATAATTAATGATTATTTACTTGAAATACCTAAAAAAAATATAATAACTTTACAAAGAAGATTATTGCAGTTATTACAAAAAAAAAAAAAAGAAAGTTTTTTTTCCCCCAAGTGGAAAGTTGAAACTTAAAATAATTAATACAATATACTTAACATATTTCAGTCCATTTATATAATAAGAATTTATTATTAACGAGTCAAACTGTATTTAAAAACAAATTCTTAAAATATATATTAAAAGGCCTTTTCAAATATCATTAGTCAATTAACTGATCAGTCAGTTAGTTTTTAAATCAGGGAATGAATTGATTGTGGCAATTTTTTTATGTTAAATACGATTAATTAAGTCGTGACTTTATGTTAATTTTAAACCGTCTACTTTTTACAACTTTCTCCTTAAAAAGATACCTCGCACATTGTTTTCAAATAAAACAATTCACTCTGAAAGCATCTTGTTTTTGAATTTATTAAAGGCAGCTCAAAAGCGTTGGAATATAATGACAGTAGTTCTAAAAGCAGAGACAAAGCTGGAATTCAAGTAATGGGATAAATAGTTCAATTCGATCCCATTATTAACCACGCTGTTATGGGGAAAAACATAAGTTCCAGCCCAGTGTGATCTACACTAGAAGATCTAAATCTTCATTAATTATTATGGGGGTGACGTCACTTTGTGACAAAGAAGAAACTGCTCAAACAGATTCCTCCGGTGATGACATACCTGAGTGTGAAACGAATAGTAGCGACAACAAACTTAACCCTTTGCACTCGAATGGCACCATAGAGGCGGCATGCCGTATTACTCGAGTGTCACCGCTATGGCGCCAAGAAAATAAAGTCTTATTTCTCAATATTTTTAATATATTGTGATTTTCAGTTTTCAATATTATTTAACCAAGGATCATATTAATACAATTAAATAATAATAAGTTACGGAATTTGATCAAATAAGGTATTATTCCTCGCACTTGAGGAGGCGAGATAGCAACACAAAATGTGGTATTTTGTGTTGCTATCTTAATACACAATGGAATCTTTTATTTGGAGACAAAAAAGTCCCAAGGGCGACACGTGTACTTTCCTGGTATATTATTACCTTATAAGCTAACTGCTGAGAAATATCATAATTCAATGCGTACTGCATTGGCATGTTGCGGTCATATTTCAATAACTATAGGATTCCCTAAAATGGTGAAGGAAACTCTTTTTTTGGGGGATGGAGGTGTGTGTCATAAACTCTTATATACTTTATAAAGTTTCCAAGGAAGAAAACGATGACACATTTGAAATTTATAAAATGATTGGTTGATCACTTAGTCGATTATCGAGGAGATACTCGATTTCGACGACGCTCTGCTACTCTCTCTACAGAAGACCGACTTATAAATAAATTGCATATTCTACGTTCTGGAACTAAGAAGGACTGTGGAGTATGTTCCAATAGAAAAATTCCGGGTGGAAGAAAAGAAACATGATTATATTGCGAAACCTGCGAAAGTAAACCTGGACTTCACGTTGGGGATTGTTATGTAAAATACCATACAATGAGAAACTTCAAATAATCAATTTGCATGTCCATTCTATTCCTTACATACCTATTTTACCAAAACAAAATTTTAAAAAAAGTATTTTTATTTTTATAAATTTAATTATATTTCAACGCAAATATTTTTTTTTTCTTCTTAAAAAATGCTTCGAGTCGGCGGTAGGCACATAACCAAAAGCTCTCTGCAGTGCAAAGGGTTAAGTTTCAACATCACGGGAGAAGAAAAATGACTCGAAGCATAGAACAATAAATATACTACATAAATAGTGGCTAACAGCCCGGAGTTCGAAAAGCCCGACAAGGTGTCAGTATTTTAGCAGAAAACTGCAAATGTAGCAAAACAATAATTTGAGGTCGTTACATCAGAGCAGCCAATCCCGCATAGATATCCTACAAAAAAGCGAGCCAAAAATAAGGACCAGTGGACAAATAATGTCCATACAAGATAGTTTCACCATAACCAGAAATGTCCACCAAATCTGCATGGGAAGTGATTAGATAGAAAACAGGCCAATGAAATCCAAGAAGACTATCTATACATATACAGTGAATATGAAAGTACTTGCAAACCAGGAATTGAATTCGCAATTTGCTTGCTTTATCAGTCCATCGTAATTTGTCATTTGTAGAGGAATCGAGGCCATCTTTATAGTTTTACTATACTCAAGAAAATGTAGCATGGTCCCTGTGACGTTTGAAATGTCATGTCTCAAAGGGATGAGGTAAAATCGTTTTTTTTTTGCAAATCGAATAGTTTTTTTATATTGGGTGTACAAATAAGTTGCCGCCGTTTGACAGAAGTTGGCGCCACCAGTAAGTTATGGTTAAAATTGTCAGATGTAATACGTCATTGTCGTAAGTTTGAACATCTGTCAACAACATAACCTTAAAATATTAGTGAATTTTTAGCAGTATAATATATTCTTTTGTGTGCGAAAATGTCAAGTTTTGAGCCGAATAAGCGTCATTTGCGGGAACTTTTGATTTACTTCTTCAATTTGAAGAAATCTGCAGCTGAGGCGCATCGATTGCTTGTAGAAGCATATGGTGAGGCTGCCTTAAGTGAGAGAAGTTGTCGTGAGTGGTTTCAAAAGTTTAAGAACGGTGAATTTGACATCGAAGACAAAGAACGTAGCGGAAGGCCGAAAGTGTACGAAGACGCGGAATTGGAAGTATTATTGGATCAAGATTCGTGCCAAACGCAAGAAGAACTATCACTTACATTAGGAGTGACTCAACAAGCAATTTCACATAGGTTGAAATCATTGGGAATGATTCAAAAACAAGGAAATTGGGTTCCATATGAACTGACACCGAGAAACGTTGAACGCCGATTTTCCACATGTGAAATGCTGCTTGCCAGGCATAAACGAAAGGGTTTTCTGCACCGTATAGTCACTGGTGATGAAAAATGGATCCACTATGATAATCCAAAAAGGAAGAAATCATGGGGATCCCCTGGCCATGCTTCAACATCTACAGCTAAGCCAAATATTCATGGAAAAAAACTCTTGTTGTGTATTTGGTGGGATCAGCTTGGTGTCGTGTATTATGAGTTGCTCAAACCGAACGAAACCATTACTGGGGCTGTCTACCGAGCACAATTGATGAGATTGAGTCGAGCACTCGAGGAAAAGCGCGCCCACTGCTACTCCAGACACGACAAAATTATTCTCCTGCATGATAATGCTCGTCCACATGTTGCGGCGCCGGTCAAAACCTATTTGGAAACACTCAATTGGGAAGTTTTACCCCACCCGCCGTATTCACCAGACATTGCGCCTTCTGATTTCCACTTGTTTCGATCGATGACGCATGGCCTGTCTGAGCAGCACTTCACATCATATGAAGATACCAAAATTGGGTCGATTCGTGGATAGCCTCAAAAGATGAATCATTTTTCCGACGCGGTATCCGTATGCTGCCAGAAAGATGGGAAAAAGTAGTGGCAAGCGATGGGCAATACTTCGAATAAAACATGAGGTTCCGTTCTTTCACAATAAATGCCCAATTTTTGATAAAAAACGGCGGAAACTTATTTGTACACCTAATAAATCGAAAAATTGTTTCTCTCTAAACTGACGTTTTAATTCCTAATTTTCATTACACTGACTTTCTAATGTATTGTATGATTTGTATCTATCTTTAAATAAGCCAAGATTCACTATGAATTAATACTAATTACGAACATTTAATTTTACGTATAAAAAAATCGAAAATCCAATTATCGTATACCCCATCCCTAGCCAATGCGAACTAACTTAGTGACTTATGACAAAAGTCACCAAATATTATTTGATTTTAACAAACTGCCATATTTTTGCTAATTTGTAACAAGATGTATTAATTTGTCATTATTGTTAGTTTTATGTAATGTATTTACCTAAATAACTTGCTATTTATTAGAACCGAGTAATAATAATAATAATCCGTGGCCTGGTGGTAAGACACTTGTCTGCCGATCCGGAGGTTGCGGATTCGATCCCCGCTGGAACCCAGATTTTTTTAAATAGGATTCCTGTCTGGTTTTCACTTAGGGCCTATAAAACTTCTGGATGGAAGAGATTGCCACATGGCAATAAACTCGTCAGGTTAAAAAAACCGAGCCTTACATTAAAGTTGATTAAATAATTAAAATTACTGAACGTCGTTAGGTTGTATTGGGGCAAATTTGTGAAACATCACAGGGACCACGCTACATTTTCTTTATTATAAACTGTGAGTGGGTAAAGGTAAATAATATTTGGTTAAAAATGTACATAATAGTTTTAATTCATGCATTCATATTGTAAATTATAGATAAATTTACATAATCAATTCATACATTCATATTGTAAATAAAAAGTGATTATAATCAGAAATACTCATTGAGTTTTATAAAAAATGTAATGACTTATAAACAAAAAATACTTTTTCAGGAATCTCAAATACATTTATCCGAGTGAATTTCATCGATCTATCGCATTTTAATTTCCACGCTAAAAACACAAACACGTTCTGGCTAAGTAACACATAAATACAGTATTCAAAATGGGAAAATCTCAGTCTGTGCTTATATTTAGTTTAAAAATAATAATTTACTTCAAGTTTATGTTAACAAAACGAAAAAAATCTCTAATGTCAAATACACATAATTTTTATAAGTAATTGAAAATTATACTGTATTGTTTGTATTTTATATAAAGATATGAGAATTATACTGTATTGTTTGTATTGTATATAAAGATATGAGAAAACTCATTTTAAATAAATATATTAAAAATCATACAGGCATTCTTCGAAATCTTATTAAAAGGAATTATATAGATACATATCATCACACCGACTCCTTAATGGGATAGGCAGAAAGGAGAGAGCGCCAGACTTTACTTTCATGACACATCTTTCGCCTCTCCTACATCCATACACTTTCTAATATATCTCTGACTTAACATTTCTTACTTTCAAAATATCACACACTTAATTCAACCATACTTCTGCCATACTTAGTCTTCCACTCACATTTGCAGTGCACATTTATTTTATTATTCTTTATGTACAGCTCCTACTCTAGGCAACTTGAAACAGCAGAAATGCAAATGCTTAGGTGGTCGGCAGGAGTATCACTGAAAGATAAAATTAAGAGCTCACGCATTCGTGGTAGTCTGGGGGTCACTGACATAAATAGTAAGTGGGAAGAGCGACAGCTGAGATGGTACGGGCACATAAGAGGGAAACCACCAGACCATACGGTAAATCAGGCAATGTCTGTGGATCTTCCTCGACAGCCATCCAGAGGAAGACCAAAGAACTCCTGGATGACACAATGCTTCAAAATCCTCCAGAGAAACGGCCTAGATGAAAGTGACGCCCAGAACCGAAGAATATACAGCCTGAGAACGAGAAGAGCCGACCCCAACAGCCTAGGCAATGAGTTGGGACAGTGCCAGAAAGAAGAAAAAGAAGATTTATTTTGTTAGTCTTTCATAATTTATTCGTTCCACGTGCCCAATCCATCTCTCACTGTTCTTCTTCATCTTACTTGAAACATCAGCCTTAACGTCACAGTTATCCCTAATCACTTCATTCCGTATTCTATCATACATTGTCACCCCGTGTATTCTTCTACGTGCACGCATTTCTACAACATTTATTCGTCTCTTTTCAATCTTGTTCCCATGTATCATATATGTATCACTCCATCTTGGCAGATTTTATACTACCGAGTTTGAGTATATATATATATATATATATATATGTTTCAGTACCCCATTCACTTTGTTTCATATCACTACACACCGTTCAATATCCCTCTTAACTCTTCCATCATCTGAGAAAATATCAAATAGCAGAACTCTTCAATTTGCTCTAATCTTTCATTACTCACTCATATATCACATTTACTTTTCCTTTCACACTTTTCTATCTCCATGACTTTGTATTCCACAATATTCATTCTCAGATCTTTATCTTTACATCTCTAATAAAATTTGTTTATCAATCTAAATCTTATTAAAAAAAAAATTTAACTAAAATAATAAGTAATTTATATAGCATATATCTTTGTAGACTCCAAGATCTCGAGGCTATCATAGAATTATTCCAAGCACAGACAATAACCAACACAGAACAGGTGCTGTGCTGTGCTCACAGTGAAAGAGGCATAAAACTACAAGTGCTCAGCAAAACATAATTAACTACAAAAATTATTTCACATAATATTTCATAAATCTCATATAAGAACATATTATTTCATGGCAAAACTCTGTTTCAGACTTACAAATCTCAGTTGTACATCAGAAGGAGAAAGACTACTTTTTCTTCCTGTCCTGTGTGCATTTGGGGCAGTACCACTTGCCCTTGGGTTTGATGGTGAGCCCTACGCAGGCAAAGTGAAACCACTCGATGGGGCAGTCAGGGTTGTCGCAACCGATCATCTCTCCATAAGAAACCTGGTGACACAGGCAGTAAGTTGGCTCATTGGGGTCCACCGGCATGTCAAGCACGTCACTAGGATGCGCAATACCCGAGGATGAGTCTGCTTCGTCGTCAGGATCCTTGACTCCACCCACCCCGGTACCCAACCCTTTCCTGGTCTGTTTCTTCTTGGTGGCGGCGCCGCTACGACTCCCTGTACCCGTTCCACCCGCCTCATCTTCACTGGACGCTCCGGAACGCTTTTTCTTGCCGGGAACCGCGGCACTCGCCTTCTCGCCACCCTTAAGTTTCTTGCGTCCTTTTTTGGTGGCCACGGTGCCGGGTTCATTCTCCTCTTTTGCCGCCTGTTGCGCCGCACGCGAGTTTAGCGCTTTGTCCTGGATCTCAGCCTCGAACCTAGCCAAGTCGGAATCCAGCCGCCTTATGTGTTTGTCAACCAATTCATAAGTTTGAATAGCGAGCTGGACTTTGTCGTCACCGTATTCTTTTGCTTTGTTAAATAGCCCTTGAATTGCATTGACTTTTTCTTGTTTGGCTTCACTATCCATGGTGGGAATGTTGGGCAGGAATTCGTCCGCCATCAAGTCGATAGTCCTCATCAAACTATGCGCCCTGTCATCTAAATCCCGCATCAGCTTAAAGTTTCTTTGCAACTCTATAGGCAAATGTTGTAAGCTATCGAGATAGTGTTCTAAATACAGCGCGGACGTCATTTTACATTCAATTGATAAGCTACGCGACAAAAACACACTTAACGATTACACTGACACGGAATTTATGTCCACATTTATTCACTTTTGTCCCAAAATACACTTTACTATCTCTCCAAAATCCAAACGAAACTCTTTCCCAATTCAAAATGGCATTCATATGTCAAAATTGTAAACATTCGATTGTTCATAGACAATATCTTCTTCTTCTTTCTCTTGAATAATGGCCGTGAATAATATATAGAGGAGTATATGCCAATGTCAAGTGATGTCCACTTCATAGGATCTCGTTAGTTCTATACACATGGGCGACAACGACGAGCTTCGTTGCCGCGTCCTTTAAATATTTTGAGTAAACTAAATCTTTCTCTCTCTCTTTGAATAATGGCCGTGAACTCCTATATATGAAGGAGTATACGCCAGTGTCCAGTGATGTCAGCTTAGTAGTATCTAGGTAGTTCTATTCATATGGGCGACATGGCACATCAAGCAACTCGGCCCAGAACTACTGTTAACATATCTAATGAGATACTATGGGGTTAAACTATTTTATAACTAAACTACATAGTTTACAACTAAATGAATATTTACAATAAGATGATAGTTAAATGTATGTGAGCAAGCGAATGATTTAAATTTAATTTCCTATCGATATTTATTATACATTGCCAATGCCTCACCAGTGAATGTAGTTGAAAATTTGGGTAGTTTAATTTTTTTCTTAATATTTAAGCTTTCGCAATATATTGCTATTCCTACATGTTCCTCACTAGCAATCTTGGATATGTCTGTGTAGAAGACAATCCAGTCACTCTAATGGGTGTTAATGTGGTTGATAAAATCATAATTGGCGTGATAATTCGACTTATCAATACCAAGGGATTCAATAATGCGCGGATTTATAATTAAAGCTTGAAACGGAGTGCAGTATAAAGGAGGAATAGGGGTTTTTACGATAACTTTGTGTTAAAGGGGGAGTCTTTTATTTCTCTAAAATATGTTTGTGGGAATGAGATCTGAAAGTGATTTCAGTTTACACAGAAAGGGGTAGGATGTTGTTTTGTATATATTGAGGAAGTATCGGGTACCTAAGAACTGTCTTCGGAAGCAGAGCAGTGGGTCCACACATTCAACCTGTAGGGCATTTGTCGGCGTAGATTTCATAGCTCCAACTATAATTCGAAGGGCCTGAAATTGAATAAAGTCTAGTTTATGGAAGATATATTTGAAGGTAGGGTCCAATAAGAATGAACCATAATTAAGGTGGCTTCTGATGAGGGCGGTGTATAGAAGTCTCAAAGTGGTTGGGTGTGCCCCCCACCAGACTCCTGATACCGCGCAAAGAATATTTATGTTGTTTTGGCACGTTAATGTTATGTTTTCAGCGTGATTTTTCCAAGATAACCTGGAGTTGAATGTCATTCCAAGGAATTTGTGTGAACTGTGGTTTAGAATAGAGACATTGTCAATATATATTGGTGGTAGGCAGTTGTCTTTTCCGCGAGAACACGACAATAGAACTTTTGGAGGGGGAAATATCTAATCCATGATTTTCGAGCCACTTGGAAAGATAGTGGAGGGAATTGTTTAATAATTAAAGAAGCGAGGTTTTTTAAGGGGGGTCGAAGAGTGAGCCACTTGGATCATCAACTCCAAGAATTTATCATACAGTGTGGAAATTTTTATGTGTCGGCTATTCTAGTTGTTGTATTGAGGCATCGAGGAATAAGAGAATTTGTTCCAATTGGCTTTACCGCTGTTAAATTTATTAAAAGTGGGGTTAATGAATGGGGGGTGAGGTGATGGAAATGTAATGATAATGGGTGATCACTCCCGTGGGGATCAGGCACTACATTCCACGATAGCGTAGGGGCTAATTTGGCTGAACATATGGATAAATCTATTGCGCTTGAATTTTGATTCGGCGCTGTCAAGCGGGTGGGTGATCCATCATTCAGTACACAAAGTTCAAAATCGTCCAGAATATTCATAAGTTCGGATCCAAATCTACATGTTCTAGGTGATCCCCATAGCGTGTGATGGGAGTTCATATCCCCAAGTAAGATGATGGGATGAGGTAGTGTTGATATATGTTTCTAAGTTGTGAGTTATAGATGACGGGCGCGGGATATAAACTGATATATACGTAATATTCCGGACTCTCGCAGCGACTGCATTGAAGATGGCGTCCCGAGAACCCAGAACCACTTGCGTATATGGAATGGATGATAAGATGAAAAGGGCTGCTCCACCCCTTCCATCCGCCCTATCGTCCCGTAGCCACGAGTACCCGGGAACATTAAATAATGTCCCCGGAGATAACCATGTCTCTGAGACGGCGGCCAAAGATGGGCGGAACTCACCTAGCATCAGAAGAAATTCAGCCTTGTTGGAGGGGAGGCTACGACTATTCCATTGTAATATTCTTGATGATAGGTGAGATCTTCTTTCAGCCATTTTTAATATTTAATTAAGGGAGGTCGGTACGGACCTTCCTTGTATTGTATCTGTTTCTTCAGGTGTGTTGATTTGGTAGGTTAAATTTTGTGTTTCGTTTAGTATTTCTTTGGCAACGTTGGACAGTGTATGAGGAGAATCGTATATGAAACCAGAGATAAGTGATATGAGTTTATTTAATGTTGTTGAAATGTTTGCATCTAGTGATTGTGCAGTGATTAGAGTGTCTCGAGGGAGGCCACATCCATTAGGAAGGTTTGTGTTTGGACGCCATAAGAGGCCCTCAATCTCCCTCTGCGTCGAGGGAGTGATATGAGGGCGAAAAGTGGGACCCGAGGGTTTGGTGGCATTTAGCACTTTTGGTCTCCAGGATTTATAGTGGTTAGCAGAGGGTGTATTTTGGGAAAGTGGGTGCGAGATTTGTTCACCGTGTGCCGTAACTTCGGCGAAGCATTTCACAGAGGTTGGAGTGGATTTTGATGCTTTCTGGTATGACATGTTCTGGTCAGTCATAAGGCGGTTTTGTTAGTTTGTCTAGTGAATTCCGGGCAGGATCTATCCACTGGGAGCAGGCTTCACCGAGGTGAGATTGGCCACATTTGAAGCAACGTGCAGATGATCTGCATTGTTGCTTCGTGTGTCCAAAATGGCACTGGTAGCACTGTATTATTGGGAAGTAGTACATTTCTATCACTAAAGAGTTGTACAAAGCATAGACCCTCTGATGTAGGACCTGTCTGTCAAATGTTAATACAACTGTTTGTGTGGACCCATGTCACACCATCTGAGTTGGTTATTTTGGGGTTAAGTCTTCTGGCTTTCTGGACTCTTCCATAGCCATCCGGTACTTCCAGGTATTCTCGAATTTCCTCCTCCTTCCATTCAACCGGGATTCCTCTTACGAGGCCCATTTTGGTGACCATGAAAAAAGGAATAAATTATTTGAAGCTATACTCGGCAAGGGAAATTATTAGCTGATGGGAATTTATCAAAAGCCACAGTAAATCTGTTTCGGCCTATTAATTTTTTTGCCATTTCTTGGCGAAATGTCTGGAATGTTCTTTCTGATAGTATGATGATTTTATTTGAAAATGAATCTGTAGGCACTGTAGTTTGTCTTAGGCCGAGGCCACACCAAAGTGCTTCGCTAGGTGCTACGTGAATAATAGACTAGGTGACTTCATGCCTGGCCACACCAAAGTGTTTCGCACAAATTCATTTGATATTTGGGAGCGGCTGAGTCAACAAACGATACCACTCTCAAAACTAACCAATTTCATTACAACTTACCTTATCTTTATTTACTTCCTGTGCAACTTCATTCCAAAGTGATTTTATTACAGGTACATTTTTGTATAATTTGCTCAATGGGTTCCACAAAGGCTCCCTTTTATACACAGCTGTT
Organism: Odontocerum albicorne; assembly: GCA_949825065.1. NCBI lineage: Eukaryota > Metazoa > Arthropoda > Insecta > Trichoptera > Odontoceridae > Odontocerum > Odontocerum albicorne. The sequence continues at coordinate 768,340 of OX463838.1, forward strand.
ATTAAAACTTCCGCCATCTTGTAAAATAACCAACACATCTGTTCGTTAGGAGATTCACTCGGTGACTAATCGTCATGTAGCGTGATGTGAAGCGTGCAGTGTAGCCATTGCGATAGTATGCGGTGCGTTGGTTCGCTAGGATATGTCACCTAACTCGCAGCGTAGCTCTAAGCACCAAGCGAGGCTCCTACCTGTGTGGCCGAGGCCTTAAGAGTTCCTGCATAACAGTGATTGATCATGTTAACTTCGAGATATTCTTCAGTAAAGGTGGAATTAAAATAAATCAATATTATGAGAGATGAAATTTATTTCCATACCTAAGATTGTAAACAGATTTCCAATGTTTAATTCATATATATATAAAAAAAATATTTTGAAAATTCAAAGGCTAAGTAACAAAAAAATGTTACTTCTATTTAAATAATATTATCTCCACTTAAACCTAATACAAGCTTACATTAAAGAGTACGAGTACAAACATATACAATAGAAATGAAAATGCCAAGTTAGGGTGATGGGTCTATACTTGCCGACTCGCTAAATGCCAAGTTAGGATGATGGGTCTATACTTGTCGACTCGCTAAATGCCAAGTTAGAGTGGTGGATCTATACTTGCCGACTCGCTAAATGGCTCCTCTAAAAGCTATATGAGAATTGAGTTCACCAGAACATTGGTGCCTTCAATAGGGAACATACAGGGTATGGTATATTACTCTCAGTAAACATTTTTTAGTAATTCAATTTTGACAATATCATATTAATTATTCTGAATACAGCTGTGATTTATCTTTGCTTTAAATTTGTTATATTCAACATGAAAACTATAATAAATCCATTAGCTCGCAGAGTTCAAAAATAATTTAATGGGTTTCTCTACAACTTACAAAAACAAAACCATTTAAATATGTTATAAATTTTTATGCATGTTCCCCGATGATATTTAAATGCGCAAGAAATTTTTTAAAATACATATAACTTTGCAAATTAAGACTTGCTCACATAATATTTTGTACTTTCCGAAAATAAATATTTCCAATACTCGAGCTTTAAAATATTGTACTAATACTAGATGTTCTTCCTTAGAAGTCCTTCCTAAGCCCAGAAAGTTAAAACAATTATATATTATTCGTACTATTTGGCAATTTTAGAATCAAATATTATTTATATCGTTCTCTAAAAATATTTACATCTTTGCAAGCTTTCCCCGTATATAAAAATATTTTTTTTTTTTAAAGGAGGTAAATGTAAATAATCTGCAGGGAACACTGGTAAAGATAATTTTATCTATGTCAATTAATTATAATAAATCGGCATAATTACAAATTTAAATTTATTTCAATTAAGTTTATGAAATACACTGAGCCTTTTGACGCAGATCATTACCAGCGTTTCAGCACATTTAGACAGAATAAAAAAACTAATTTTAGAAAGTATATTTCTTAAAGACTTTTAAACACTTGACAACAAGTTTATTTTGTTTTAGACATTTGTATCGCTTAACCCTTATCATGGCATTATAACACAGGTGTTACACTAATTTAGGAATTTAAAAAGAAAAAACCAGAAACTGTAATGTAATTTCAAATATGGCAATACATTCAAATACTATAGATGCACTATTGTGTGCAGTGGTATCATCTGGTGATAAATATTGACAACGCTACAAGCTTTCAAACGACATCGGGTCAACATGTCTGGACAGCGTGGGTGCGTTTTGAAAATTGGGGTAAATAATCTAAATATCTTATTAATCACATGTAGAATTTTTTTTATTCAAATTTGTTGATAATTCAGCTATGTAAATGTTGTTCATTTTTTAGATTATAGAATCGTTTTATAGCCCTTTTTGTGTTTTATAAAAATTGATATTTTGGCAATGTAACGTTGGTGTTACATATAAAAAAAACTATAAGGAAAAGCTGTGATTTTTATTCAACCTCAATTTTCCTTCATAACTTACCACATAACAAGGAATCACCAAAGAAAATGTTAATATTTGGATAAATTGAACTTTGACAAGATAAGGGTTAAATGATGATTTTAATAACTGGAATAGTTCATAATGTATACTAAAAAAAAAACTATATGAAGAAATGTATAAAACTTTCCTTTATAGATTTTCACTGAGTACACCTTTATCAATCTACCACCTGAGACACGCAATACATATAGTCATTTAAAAAACTAGAAAACTCTTACAATAAAACAGTTCTGTTAAATTTAAAAAAAATGCAGAATAGGGATGTGGTTCAAGTTGCATAAATATTTTTATCTTGATCTGAAAAATCAGAAATATTTATTTCAATCATAATATAGATTGAGGTTCAATACTTTATATGTAGCAAAACATTTTCATAAAATCATTTTTATCAAAAAAGAAACTAACATTTTTATACCTTTAACCCTTCCTGTCCTGTGATGTGTAACTAGTACGCATTGCTTCTAAAAACTTTAATATCTCGATAAATATAATAAATACTGGGTTCAGATTTAAGGTATTCTTCCGTAATACATTTACGCATTGAATGAAAAAAATATTAATAATAATTAGCACTTATCGGCCACATCAGATATTTTGTGAAAATCGGGAATAAATTCACCGATACAATCAAACGTGTGCCAGTGTGTGATGTAGGTATATTCATTCTAAAAAAATTCGTATGGGTGAGGAAGCGACGCTATTCATGTCGTCACTTTTGACTTCAAATTTAATTGATTTAAGCGATGACTATGAATATTCTTACTTTTTCGATTTTAAATCGCTCATTTTTACATCATAGTATAAATAGGCCAAAACCCGTATGATGGTTGTCATCAAAGAAAGAATACGAGAATTGAATTTTGAATACAAGAGAGCGAGAGAGGAATACTTGGATTTTCTCCGAAAGTAATTCGAAATTTGAATCTCGGTGGGTCCGTGTTACTGAATGAATTTTAAATACCTAGCTAATAATTTTTGAACCGGTGTAAAAGGGGACGATGTATAAATGATATATATATAAACAAATTTTACATTTATGAATATATATTTTCATAAATGTAGAATTTGTTTTACTTCCGTGAATATTTCACGGGTTGCAACTAGTATGTATTGATGTGTATTGAATACACATCACCGGAATGGGCGGATTTTTTTAGCACAGGAAGGGAAAGGTTAAAAGCATTTATCATATGCTGATAACTATGTTTGGATAGACAAAAACAAATTAAACTCAAATCTAAATAATTTGATGTTACGTAATCATATTATATAAAGAGCGATGAAAATAAATAAATCGACATATTTTATTTTTAAAAAAGCATGTAGATTTGACATTTATGTAAAAGTATAAAAAAAATATTACACGCAATATACAAAAAAAATAACCACACAAACTTCACCACATTCAATTTGGATGGGAGAGATTGAAAATTTAGATATTTTACAATTATTATATAAAACAGTGTGGTAACACTTCGTGCTATTGATAAATATAAACTCTCCTAATATTAAAGGACCGGAACAAATGCTCTAAAAAAATATGGAATTTGTAAAATGAAAACATATTAACTAATTTTTATGAAACCTATTGATATTACAGACAAAATATGTGTATATATATTATATTTGAATTACTCAAATTTCTCGAGAACTCTCGAGATGTTTGAGGAAATATATTAGGAATGTGAGAAGTACTGTCATTCCATCATTTCAAATAAACTGAATAATATATTTTTAGGTAGAATAATTTCTGGATGTTTAAAGAACACTATCTGGAAAAACAAGTATATGAACATCCAAAGCAAGGTGAGGATATACACGACCTGTGTCCGCCCCATAATGACATACAGCATAGAGTCCAGAGCCAACACTGTCAGAACCAAAAATCTCCTTCGAACCAGAAAAATAAAGGTACTCAGGAGTATCGCTGGCAAAACTCTTCGTAATAGAGTACGAAATACAGAAATCCGAAGGACGTGTGAAGTTGAAGATATTGTCAGATGGGGACGACAGAAAAGAACATTCTGGAACGAACATGTATCCAGAATGGCAGAACCAAGAGCCATAAGAATGTCCAAGGACATTATCCTCCGAGCAAGCAGACCTCCAGGACGACCTCCCAAAAGATGGAAAGACAGCTGGCAGTCGACGTCACAAGAGGGAAACAATGATGCAGGACCATAACAGGCCAACGGGCCTAAAAGAAGAGGAAGAAGAATAATTTCTGCATATTTAAGTCAACATGTTGATTACGAGGTTTATAAATGGAAATAATAATTTTTTTTACCGAGTATTATTAAAATTCTTTTTGGGTTATAACTTGGAAAAATAATAAATGGGATTTGCAAACCCCTCATTGAAAAAACAATAAACAGAGAAAGATTACTTGACTGTTATTTATTTGGATAATCCAAGTATGATAAAATATCGGGGACGATCTGACCATTTATTATTTAACACTCCTAAATATGTTATATATGTATTTACACAGCATTCACATTACCTGACAAAGCATAGTTTTAATTTGTCATGCATTTTGTGGATACAAAGGCTAATTTAAAAGACTTTTGTAATCTATAATATTCTATAAAAGGAAACACAAAAATAGAAAAGAAAAATTTAATTTCCATCAATTCACAAAGCGTCACATTTCGTAATAATAGTGTTATTTTTAAATATTACAGAAAAAAGCGCAAATTTTACAATTCCCTCTTTGAATATTTTTAACTTAACCTACAAAACTAAACTTTCTTTTAAATTGTGAAAATTAATAAATATAAAAATGATGTACGTAGCGATAACCTTTATAAATGAATATTGGAAAACAGAATGTTCAATTTAACCAAAATAATAATATCTAAAAGTAAGTTTTGATAGAATACCAGAAAGAACAATGCTTGGTATACTACCTAGATCAAAAAGTTTTAGAACTTTATTCATAAAATCGAAAATACAAGTTTATTCATCAAAATCGGTATGGTCCCCTTCAAAGTACTCCCCATCGACTGCAGCGCACTTACGCCAGCGCTTGATCCAATCCTCGAAACACCGCTGGTACTCAATTTTCGATATGTCCATCAGAACAGTCTTAGATTTTTTCATGACATCCTCTCGGGTGCTGTAACGCGTTCCGCGAAGCGGTTTTTTAAGTCGATTGAACAGCAAAAAGTCGCAGGGAGCCAGATCAGGTGAATTCGAAGGCTGCTGGATAGTATTCGTGTTCACACAAAATTTAATGCAAACTCGTTGATGCCATTTTCAAACTTGTAAAAAATTGAAAACACGCACAAAGGTAGATGTACTCAGTACAGCGTAACTTTTACAAATGTCAAGCTATGACGCTGAAATTTGGAGGGAAGTGTCAATGATAGATGTGGTAACCTAACAAAAAAAAAAGAATTCCAATCGGGTGACTGACAGCGCCATACGGTGGCCGGTCCCAAAACTTTTTGATCAAGGTAGTAAACACAACAAAACAAGATTTTACCCATCAGTTACATAAAATGACTTAAGAAATTTGTAAACTAACCAAGTTTGTTAAAAAAAAAAGGAAAACTCCACGTTCTTATTACATTATAAATAATATTGACAAGTTTAAGAGAAATACTATAATTTTAAAAATAATAATAAAAAAACCTATAATTCTTTTTTAACAAATATATTTAAACATTTCGTTGCACTTCTCTTCAATAAACATGGTACACAGCAGCAGCAGCAAACACTCGTTACAATTGGGGCCGCTCCCGATAGAATGTATTATACAATAATATATATACGACACTATACACTATTAGCACATATTGTTCATAATATTACAATGTGAATTTACATTATAATTTACTTTACAAAATACAACGGTGTACGCCACTTTCATCCTTCCACTGACACCGTGAAGTTCGCTCGGCTAAATATAAAGGAACGCATGGTCCACGATACGACAACGCAAAGTGTTCCCATGACATACATACACAGAATAAATATCGGCACACTCAGGAATGAAAACTGTATACAAACGTAGATCTAATAATAAAAATATAATCTATTTCAAACAAATGGTTCGATGTTTACGAGACTATGTAGCTAAACCATATCAAATTTAGGATTGTATTTCCGTTGAAAAGATATTAACGTCGATCATAATTGCATTTCGTACATATTTTTTTCAATAAACAATATTAAAATTAAAAAAATATAGATTGTGCGCTAAACCACGCAGACATTTCACGCATGATACTAAAAGGACACGCATTTTCTTTAGTCTATAATTTCTCACGATATAAAATAAAAAATAAGACAATAATTAAGAAACAAGAGTAGGAGAATACACAATGATCCACAAGGTAACATTAGATTCAAGGATGAATATGACTTTGAGGTAGTGGAAGAGTTCACCTGCCTGGGTTCAACTATAACGAAGGAAAACCAGGAGCATGCTGAGATTAAGAGAAGAATCACAACAGGGAGCAGAACATTCTTCTCCGTACTGCCGGTGTTCCTGTGCAAGTCCAGAAGTGTCCATAGAAAAACCAAAGTCACCCTGTACAAAACAATTATTAGAACAGTGGTGGCATATGGATGCGAAGCATGGACACTGACAGCTAAATCCGCAGAGTTGCTGGATGCCTTCGAAAGAAGAGTACTACGTAGGATCCTGGGCCCCGTGAATGACGGCGAAACCTGGCGAATACGATACAATGACGAGCTGTATAACATTTACAAAGCTCCCAGGCTATCTGTACATGTCAGACTGAGCAGATTGGGACGGGCCGGACATGTGCAGAGAATGCCGTCATCGCAAGCACCCAAAAGAATCCTGGAAGGACACCCAGGTGGGAGGAGAGTGGGCAGGCCGAGGCTGCGATGGGAGGACCAAGTTGAGAGGGACGCAACCCGGCTGCTGCAGGCGCAGGATTGGAGGGTCGAGGCGGAAGACAGGAGAAGTTGGAGGTGAAGATTGACAGAGGTCAAAGCTCGATATGGGCTGTAAGACCATCGAAAGAATAAAATAAAAAATATAATAAAAAGCCAGTTTCAAACATAAACACTATATTCATGCGGCCACAATGCCTTGAAAATTTTTATTCCTTAGTTTGTTCCTAAGGACTTCCTAAGAACATATTCAATTCATATATTTTTAATCTCATACATTTTCCTTTTGTTAAATATCTTAATACATATTTTGAAATTGTTAAACTATTCAAGTACATCATTATTTTCAAGTGCAGTAGTGGACGTACGAATATATCATAATTACTATTCAGTAAGCCGCAATGGGGTAATGCTTTGCACGGCAGTAAACAAATTAATATTTTTAGAAATGATAAATAAATAACCTGGGATACAAGATGGGCGACAATATACTAAACATCATATGCTATGCTGACGATGCCACCATCATAGCCGAATCAGAGGAAGACCTGCAACAAATGCTACATCGATTCCACACTGCTTCCAAAAAATACAACATGTCTATCTCCATCAGCAAGACTAAATGCATGACTCTAGCCAGAGAGCAAGTTGGATGCAGTGTGGCAATCAACGACACACCAATTGAACAAGTAACCAAATTTAAATACTTGGGTGCTAGCATAATGTGCAATAATGACCTCTATGGCTAAGTGCTTGAACAATCACAAAAGGCCGCACCTATTTCCGGATGTTTAAAGAACACTATCTGGAAAAACAAGTATATGAACATCCAAAGCAAGGTGAGGATATACAAGACCTGTGACCGTCCCATAATGACATACAGCATAGAGTCCAGAGCCGACACTGTCAGAACCAAAAATCTCTTTCGAACCAGCTAAATGAAGGTACTCAGGAGTATCGCTGGCAAAACCCTTCGTGATAGAGTACGAAACACAGAAATCCGAAGGATGTGCGAAGTTGAAGATATTGACAGATGGGGACGACAGAGAAGAAGGTTCTGGAACGAACATGTATCTAGAATGGCGGAATCAAGAGCCGTAAGAATGGCCAGGGACAGTATCCCCCAAGCGAGCAGACCTTCAGGACGACCTCCCAAAAGATGGAAAGACAGCTAGCAGTCGACGTCACAAAAGGGAAACAATGATGCAGGACCATAACAGGCCAACAGGCCTAAAATAAGAAAAAGATAAACTATAACTGTAAATCACACGTCTCATTTTTATTCAATAAAAAAATATTTTTATTCAGTACGTAATAAAAGATCAAGAGTCATTTTTAAGAGCTCATAACAGAAGAGATGATATATAATTATCAATGCCTGCACAGACGTCACGCAGATAGTTCTCGCAACGCAACACAAAAGCCAAATAAAAATAGCTATCACGAGCAAACACAGTGAAGAGTGTTCACTAGATACACCACAAGTGGCCATTGGTGGAGTATACCGCAACTACACACGAGGAACAATAATATGTACCCCACTTCCTAATCCATTGTGACTTACATATTCAGTTCAGTTGATTGCACAGTGCATTTATACTGATCATCGTGAATATCCATCCGTGTTGCATGGAATGGAAATCACTTAAAATAAAAATGTCAACAGTTTCGACAACCGTAGTAAAATAACAGATAGCTGTATAAATATTGTATATTAATTTTAAAAAGTATTACTATAATATAATATGAAAGTACTTTTACGAGTATTAATTGAATTACATCTGATTCATTATAAATTTATTATATTGGATATTTGAACTATTATATTAACAAGTATGAATTAATCAAGCTGTTGCGGGTAAATATTTGGGATTCTCTCTAAGGGCAACATTCCATATCCCGACCTAAATATCGACACGGGCAAGTCCTGCGACAGAGGTATACGATTACCGCTTTATGTTTAGATACGCTCAATTTTCATTTTCAAATGAGCCACTCAATCATAGATACATTACTTCTTATTTAGCTACACATGTATTGATACTTTAAAAATTAGGTGACATTCAAATTGAACAATGAAAATCAAGTTCTAAAATTGTAACGTTATAATATGAAATATGTCATAGCGATTTGATATTTCTTAGTTTGATATTGTGGTTTTATAACAAAGCCTGTACAGAATAAAGTCACGAAAACCCTGACAGACTCACTGGACAGAGAGCAAGAATGACAGGGCGCGAATATATATTCGCTACCACTTAAACCAAAGTTTCATATTTCTCGAAAAAATCCTCATCTTGATCGGAATGCGCAGATGCCGGTCTAGTCCTCCTCTGGGTGAAGGATTGTGACGGCTGCTGATCGGAAGTTCGAAGTGAAGACTCATCGAAACGTACTCTGTAGTAAGTAACGTTACTTCGATATTCAGAATTGACATTATCGTAACCGGATCTCCTAAATAAGTCATCGTCTGCGGAACTTTGACTTTTAGATCTGGTTTTGCAGTGACCACCAGATTTGGTGCAATGGACACACTGTGTAGTATGTTCACCGTGAGCTTTAGGACGACTCTTGGGATCAGGTTGAGAGTTGCTGCTCACGGAAGCTTGTCTCCTAAACGTTTCGGCTCTCACTGAATATTCGCTGACTGTGTATCCTCGAGTCATTAGATTGTTGCGCTTGCTCCTACAATCCATGGTTGCGTACATGGGACGAGCTGCGGAGGCTCTAGAAGATTGGGTGCTGTGCGCTGTGTTGGCCAATTTTGAAGATTCTTGTTTACTATTGGCAATACTTTCACACTTGTCATTGAAACGTTTAATCACATTGGAAACATTCACTTGCTCCTCATCCACCTGCTCAGAACTTTTAGGTTTTTGTTCTTGAGCACGAGTCGGTGGCTTTACACTCGCTGGTTCTGAAGCCTTTTCTTTAGGTTGTAGTTGAATTAAATTTATTCTTTGATTTTTCTGTTGTGACTCACTTTCTCGCTGGTCAACTACAGCGACAGCGGGCAAGGGAGATTCACTCTTTTGTCTACTTTCAGATGCACTTTTATTAATAAACGGATTTTCAACAGGAATACTTTTGTTATTTTCCTCAGCAATCTTCTTGCTATTGATCTCGACAGTTCTGTTCACATCGAGACTTGTCTTAAGTTTATCTAGATTATTCTTGATAGATTCTACAGATGGCATCGGAGTCTCGAAGCTCAACATAGGTTTCCTTTCGATTTGCGTAATAGAATTAGCACTGTCTCTCCTTATAATCATATGGTTGCTATCGTCACTAGAGACCACATGTTGGGGGACCATTCCATTCATGACTGGCAAAGATTCCCCAGGCTTATCGTTCACTTCTGTAGCTTTACTGTCTCCTGTATTGGAGGTAAAGGAAACAATCTCACTCTTTGTATTTGCATTGTCGGGCGGTTCAGTAGACTTAGATTTGTCATCTGTAGAAAGTTGATTAGTGACATTGCATGTGACATTTGGAGTCGCCTTCACGCCACTTATCAGGCTGGGATCAATCCTGAAGGTGGGTTTATTAGCAGCTTTATTAGTGGAAGAAGCACCAGTGGAAGCGGCAGTTTGTATCGGAACAACTTCTTGCAGACTGCCCTGCCTGCTATAAGGGTCACGGGATGTGCCTTGACAGGACTCCCCACTATTATTATCTAATGTATTCTTTGTAACATCAACGTTTAAAGCTGCGACAGTAGCTTCTTTAGTGACATCGACGGGCATATTTTGAGACACGTCACACGGCTTAGCGGCTTCGTTGGGAATGTTTGGTTGCGGGGCTGGCTGGGCTGGCGGGGCAGATGAGGCGCGAGAGGCGAGCGCGCGGGAGGGGAGCGTGACTGGGTGTCACGCGGGCGGGGGTTCCGCCCAGCCGTCCGAGTCCGCCTCCGAGTCGCTGCCACTGTCCGACTCGCTGAACTCCACGGCTACTCTTCTCGCCAGGATGGACGCCACGTCGTACTGTAAAGCTGCGCTGCTACCGATGCCCGATTCATTGTCTCGATTACCATTTATCTTCTCTACTTTACGTAGTTTTATACCTGAAAAATATATTCATTAGTCATTTTGAATAAACTACGAGATAGAAAGAGCGGGTGTATACTGCCGTTATAAGCAAAAACGCAGCTAACGGGAAAAAATCTGAAATTTAACTAAGTACGAGGCAATATTCCATATCAAATTCTGAATCATAATACATAAAAAAATACAGAAAACCATTTATTTCAACACACAAATCGACACAATGTCTTTTTTAATTTTACAAAATACTAGGTTTTTCTAAGCAAAAAAGCAGAAAAATGTGATTCATAAGCAAAAATACAGCAAGTGCCTATGCGTTTGCTGCGCTTTTGCTTATGAATCGCATTTTACTGTTTTTTTGTTTATGAATCACGACATTTTTAAGCAGCAATGAAAAACATAAAGGTCCAGTTTTCTCAAAACTTAATTTTTGCCATTAGCTGCGTTTTTGCTTATGCGGGCAGTATAGTAACTTAATTAAAACAGATCATCTTCAAACTCTTTTAGCAATCAACTCAAAATTGTAAATGGAAATACTCCAGAAAATGTATAACTTTGGCTTTAGCAATTATCTGACTGGATTGTTTGCAATATCATATCATATCTAAAACAATGATCCCAATATGTAATATTGCGGGACAAATCTTCAGTGAAATTCATCACAAGATCTGGTATACCACAAGGATCTAATTTAGGTCCCCAGTTATTCCTCATATTGACGATATACAAAATTATATTAGTCATTCGACATGTTTATCGTTAACTGATAAGTTATCGTTAACTGATAAGTCATTCGACATGTTACTGATAAGTCATTCGACATGTTTATCATTGACTGATAAGTCATTCGACATGTTTATCGTTAACTGATAATTTGAAAAATCTTTAAAAAAAAATAGTTTCACCTCCGGAAGTTAGATTCGTTAGTTTCCTGGACTGAGCAAAATCATCTCTTATTCAATATAAATATCATGACTAAAAATACAGTCATGCGTGGTACATAAAGAGATATTAAACTGACTGAGTGACACTGTGAATACATTCTCGGCACCACTTAGCACTATGAGAAGAATCCTAGCTGATATTCTTTCTTACAAATAAACTAGAAACAGACCCTCTTTGTGTATGGATGAAGAAAAAATATGAAGCAACTAATAAATTAAATGTATATTTATTACCTTAAGGAATAAAGAAACATTTTGAAACCTCTGACTTGAAGTAATTATAAGAGTAAAACAATTACATTAAAGTCTGTATTAACTGTATTGATATTATATTAGGTGTTAACATAAGCTGTGTCCGTTTTTCCAATTTAAAAATGAGCACCAAAAGTAAAACAAAATGGTAAAGGTTATACGTCATTCGAAAGAAAATTTTCTGCTCTACAAGATATTGTTTGCTTTTACCTTACATATATTATTTTATTTGATTACAAGCCTTCAAAATGGAATGTCAAGTAGACGAAAGTGAGCATTTTCGACATTTCTTTTTGTTAGCGTTCAATTGTCGAACGTTGATTTTTGTTGTTTTCATTCAAAACACGTGGGACCCAAGCGCCGAACTTCTGGACTTTTCCCATTGATTTAAGATGGCGGTATACAGTCATATGACTGTATACCGCCATATTTTTTCCAAATTAAAAATGAGCACCAAAAGTTGTTTTACTTTTGGTGCTCATTTTTAATTTGGAAAAAAACGGACACAACTTATGTTAACACCTAATACAATCGATATTGTGTATACCTGCTGAACTGAAACAGCTTACACATGATAAACTCTTACATATACAGGCATCATCTGATTGATTGCAAGAGATTCCCTAATCATCATCTAGTGATTGCAATTAGTAACAGAAAATAACAATTCAAATAAGTTCACAATGGGTCACCACACCAAAGGATATTTTGTGTTCAATTCAATCCTTGCTAAGCTCTTAACACTTAGGCTAAAGCCACACCAAAGTGCTTCACTAGGTGCTAAGCTAGGTGTTACGTGACTAATATTCTAGACATTTGGGAGCGGCTGAGTCAACAAACGATGCCACTCTCAAAACTAACCAATTTCATTACAACTTACCTTATCTTTATTTACTTCCTGTGCAACTTCATTTCAAAGTGATTTTATTACAGGTGTATTTTTGTATAATTTACTCGATAGGTTCCACAAAGGCTCCCTTTTATACACAGCTGTTATTAAAATTTCCGCCATTTTGTAAAATTACTTGGTGACGCGATAAAATTAACCAACACGTCTGTTCGCTAGAAGATTCACTCGGTGACTAATCATCATGTAACGTGGCACAAAGAGTGCAGTGTGGCCATTGTGATAGTATGCGGTGCGTTGATTCGCTAGGATATGTCGCCTAACTCGCAGCGTAGCTCTAAGCACCAAGCGAGGCTCCTTCCTGTGTAGCCGAGGCCTTACTACTAATAAGAACTACAAAAGAGTAGGACTTACCGTCTCTGATAGCCTTCAGCAGATCATCCCTAGGATCAGGTATCGGTGCTGGTGGAGGTGGAGCAGCCTTGAGCGAATGCTTGAGCAGCCCCGGCGACCTGGCGTCCCCATTAGCCAAGGGTGGCGGAGGTGGTGGCGTGAGCGCCCCTTCAGGCGGCGGCGGGGGCGGAGGCGGAGGGGGGGCCGCCGCACTGGGTGGACTGCCGCCCCCCACGCTGATGGGCGGCGAGGCAGGAGGTGGAGGCGGAGGCGCCACCTGGCTGGAGGGTGGTGATGCAGGCGGTGGGGGTGGAGGTGGAAGGGCATCCCGCGCAGGCGTAGACCGACGCGTGGGCGTGGATGGTGCGGGGGGCGCAGGAGGTGGGCCCGAGGGTCGGTTACGCCGAGGCGTGCCCCCTCCACCACCACTGCTATACAAGCTTTCCGATGATAGAGGTCCTGTACCGTACATTGGCTCATCACCTAAAAAAATACGAACATTATTGTTTTCGTTTTTTTTTCTTTATTATGTGGAACACAGCTCTGGGCCTTGGCCTGCTATGTGCTGCCTAAGATCGATACTTTGTAACAGTTTGTGTTTTGTATTGATGCAGACTAAAATTTTAACATGCATTTTGAAAGTCTAAAAACCAAACGTACATTGTAAAGAAATAACGTAAAATTTTATTATTGTAAAGTACCGATACTATTAAAAAAAATTGCTTGAATTATGTTAAAAAAAATTGTCCAGTCAATATATTACTTATTTGAGAATTAGATTTCTTACCACCAACGTTCCCCCTAATTTTTTCATTGTGTGTGCGGCCCATCAACTTATATGTGCAAGAAAAAAAGAGGGAAGTGCGCAAATATGCATATGCATATAAATTCTATATGGTGTTTCCATGTTCCGCACACATCTCAAAGAAAGGAACCTGAGAACCCATCATAAAATATCAAATAAAATATATAATTACGCAAAACAAAATATGGTTACAAGTTCCTTTCTTTGAAATGTATGCGGAAGATAGAAACATGTGTGCAGACAATTTTTAACAGATGTGCGGCCGCAAACGCGCACACCTTAGAGGGAATGTTGCTTACCACCACACTGTATGTTTGTTTGTTAATAAAAGGATTAGCAAAATCAGAAGACCTTCATGAAAGTAAAGGTAGAACAACAATGTCTTAGAAGGTAGAGGAGAAAGCAGGTTACTTATAACATTACTTATACTTGGGAAAATGTAGGATGGTTCCTGTGACGTTTGAAATGTCATATCTCAAAGGGTAAAATAGTTTTTTTTTACAAATCGAATAGTTTTTTTATAAATCGAAAAATTGTTGTAAACTGACGTTTTAATTCCTAGTCATCATTCTAATGTATGTATTGTATGATTTGTATCTATCTTTAAATAGGCCAAGATCCACTATGAATTAATACTAATTACGAACATTTAATTTTAGATATAAAAAAATCTAAAATCCAATTTTCGAATACCCCATCCCTAGCCTTTTTCTTCTTCTTAAACTTTCTGTAGACTCTCAAGAGTCTGTTACTGCAGGATTGTCCTGTGATGCTGAGCTCCAGCTATCTCTCCATCGTTTCGGGGATCTCCCTGGCGGACGCCATCCATCCGGCACCCCATGCAGAGCTATGTATGGAATTCTTGTGGAATTCATTCTCTGTACATGTTAGTACTAGTATCGTCGACGCTGTCGTCCCCATCTGACCACATCTTGGACCTCACAGACCTCTCGGATTGTGGTGTTCCTTACACGATCACGCAAAGTCTTCCCATCCTTAGCCAATACGGACTAACGTAATGACTTTTGACAAACGTCACCAAATATTATTTGATTTTAACAAACTGCAACAATTTTGCTAATTTGTAACAAGATGTATTAGTTTGTCATTATTGTTAGTTTTATGTAATGCATTTACCTAAATAACTTGCTATTTATTAGAATCGAGGCTTATATTAAAGTTGATAAAATAATTAAAATTACTGAACGTCGTTACAAGGTTGTATTGGGGCAAATTTGTGAACTATCACAGGGACCATGCTGCAATTTCTTAAGTATACTCGTAGTAATTATTACTACTCAAGTTTTATCGTATTTTCTTGTTAGTAAACAAAAAAATTCATATAATTTTGTCAATAATTTAAGGTATTTATATTAACTTATCTTGTATACTATTGTTTTCATGTTATGTACAAAAGACACTCTCGTGTCGTGAATCAAATAAAATATAAATAAACTGGCATAAAAATCTTGATGAATATTTACATTAAATCTAAATACAGATCACATTCCGTGGTACTATAATGACAATTGGATCAGAAGAGATTACTTTACATCAAATACATTCAGATCAATAGGCTCTCCTGATGTACGAGGCGTATCCAGAAAGTAAGTGTACTGAGGCTCTCACGACCGGATGGATTTTATTTTCGACATGTTGGCTACACTTCCGTGTAGCCTGACACTTCCCCTCCGCAACGAGACCGGTTCGAGGTCAGTACGTTGAGAAGTGTCGACACGACAATACGTTTTGTGAAAAATGTCAACCCAATCTCCCGCCAAGTGCGAAATTTTGTAAAAAGGCAAGAGTTTTTGAGGCGCTGCAAACTCCATGGAGATGAATTTCTCCGCTCCATCGTTACTGGAGATGAAACTTGGGTTGCACACTACATGTCTGAAACCATAAGGCAGTCTCAACAGTGACGTCACACCTCTTCACCCTCCGCCAAAAAGTTCAAAACCACAATTTCAGCCAAGAAAATCATGGCATCCGTGTTCTGGGACTGTCAAGGCATAATTTTAATTGAATATATGCCTCAAGGGGAGACCATCAACTCTGCAAGATACTGTGAGACCCTAAAAAAAATGCGGAGGGCCATTCAGAACAAGAGGAGAGGCATGCTGACAAAGGGAGTCTGCCTGCTGCATGACAATGCCAGACCACACACGGCCAACGCCACGAAGGAACTGCTCGCCTCGTTTAAATGGGATGTCCTGAACCATCCCGCGCATTCCCCTGACCTAGCACCTTCAGATTACTATCTCTTTACCTCCCTGAAGCTGTACATGGGTGGAAAAAGGTTTTCAACCGACGAGGAGCTAAAGGAGGTGAATAAGTGGACGGAGGGGTTGGCGGGAAACTACTTCGAGGAAGGCATCAAAAAGTTGATACCCCGCTTCACCACCTGCATTGAGAGGAATGGCGACTATGTCGAAAAATAGCTTATATATGTACTACGGTAACCACGTAATTTTTTTGTTTAAATAAAAAAAATTGTAACCTACAAAAATTCAGTACACATACTATCTGGATATGCCTCGTAGTTGCAAGGATTTTGTTTTATTTGAATCTTTTTATAGAAGTCATTTTTTTTCATACTTGATAATGGTTATACCACAAGCTTGTTGCATGAATTTTAAAATGATCAACGAATGGTAAAAAAAAGATGCAGGCAGGCAACCTAACAGATTTGATATAATTGTATATAAGCCCTGTCGATCCCATGGCCATACTGCAAGCTCATAATTGTACCAAAAGCAGCTAGCAGTATGGACATGGTCAAGTGGGAATCGAGAAGTTTTAGTCCTTCCTCTTAACTATCATTTATACACATTAATGTGTTGTTACAGGGGAATAAATCCCTTTGAGAAGTTCCTTATTTATCACAACATAACATTGCATTGTGAAAATCATTATCAGTACAAAAATTTTGTCGCTTTAAGAGTATATTAAAATATTTGTCCGATCAGTTTTGATATTACTAAAATATTTTTTCAGTAGTTTAAAGTCTTTCAGAGTGGGGTACTGTATGGTTTGGCTTAATATCTTTATCTTCACATGCTTCTAGCTGACCGTCTTGGTCCTCTGCTGTCTCCAATTCGGTGCACCACCTGTATACATCCCTCAAAGTCCAGGTTCAATTGAATGGGGCGCTTAAGCTAAGGTTTCCTAAGAAAGCGGTTCCGTTATGTAGCGGCCGTAACATGACGTGATGCTGCGGACGTAAGAACGGTAACCAGAGATGTAAACTTAAAAAAAGACGGAAACGTTCAGTGAGCGTATTGCGGTGGAGAATGGACGTGTGCGCACTTGCGCAGTTTGCGTCGCATTCGCCTGGTGCGCTGCCAGACGACAGAAATGAAAACCCACAACTGTAAGTTGGAAACGTCAAATCTGACAGCTCCGTGAACGAATTTATGAAGTATTCGTTTGGCTTTTATTTTTTTAAGGAAGAATTAACATTAGGTTCTCTTAAATTTCTTTAGAATAATTAATCATATAAACCCCCAGCAAGACAAGGCAAGGCAAGGCAGGAATACAACCTTATCAATTTACAATATACATACATTCCTGATTTTTCAAGTGTAGTCCCGATATTATTCCACATATTTTGTTTCAACTGGGCTTTTCTATAGTCTTTGCTCTCCACATTATATAAAGTTTCATTATTTCTTACAAAATCAATCAATATTTCGTCATTCTCGCTGATCCAAATTACATTTGCACTCATTTTTTATTTTAAAACGGTGTCCGCTACACGGGAAAAAATGTTCCACGACTGTTTGCTCCGCTATCACGGCCGTCATGCAAATGGCAGCATCGCTATTTGACGTTACGCTCACAACCAACGCTCTCTAGGAAACCAACGCCATTGGTTTGCATAGACAATGTTTTGTTACGGCCGCTACATAACGGAACCGCTTTCTTAGGAAACCCTAGCTTTAGTGAGGATCTGGAGGCTTAATATATTAACATAAACAACGGATTCCACCTCGAATCACGATAACTTTAAGTTTTGTAAAAGCCGCGCACTTGTTCTACCATGGTAGGACAGAATCATGCGCTCACATTATGGTCGTGAACTAGAACAGACCCACGCGCTCATGTTATAGTTGAAACTCGACTGTACGAGTAGGTCAAGCAGTATACGGTGTGCATCGAAGTTAACTATAAACATGCCCAGATTATGAAATCTACAATGTTTTCCAAATGTTGGCATCATAAGCCAAACCACATGCGGTGCAACACTCTGAAAGACTTTCAACTAATAGGAAGAACCTCGAAAGCCTCAAAACATATATTTTGTTTTTGAAAAAAAAAGTAATATCGAAAACTGTCACTTGATAATTTCAATATACCAGGTCTGTAAATATGAAACCGGAATTTGCTCATAAATGGCTCTAGTTGTCAATGAAGTGACTGTCAAACCGCGTCATTGGCGCCTTTTTTTGTGTTTACATTTGTCAAAGATTTTTAACTCGTAACAATAGAAGTTTAATACAACTACATATGTTTTCATAGCGTTGAACATGTCTGTTTTTATACCTGAAAACTACGATTTGCAGACAGCATTGATTTTCCGTTACCATTTGAAGAAAACTGCTGCAGAATCCTATCGAATGCTAGTCAAAGCTTACGGTGAGCATTCTCTTGGTAAATCACAGTGCTTTGAGTGGTTTAAAAAATTCAAAAGTGGCGATTTTGACGTGGGGTGAGAAACGAAGAACGTGGAAGACCACCGAGAAAGTTTGAAGATGCCGAATTGCAAGCATTGTTGGATGAGGATGAAGCTCAAACGCAACGACAACTCGCGGATCAATTAAATGTGACACGAGAAGCCGTCTCCATACGTTTGAAAGCCATGGGAAAGATCCACAAGGTGGGAAAATGGGTTCCACATCTGTATGAAAGACAGCAGGAAAACCGAAAAACCACTTGTGAAATGCTGCTTGCCAGGTACAAAAAAAATCATATGTCCATTGAATTGTAACTGGCGATGATAAATGGATATATTTCGAGAATCCTAAGCGTAAAAGATCATGGGTAACTCCAAGCAAACCAGCGACATCGACTGCAATGCCAAATCGCTATAGACAGAAGACAATGCTTTGTGTTTGGTGGAATCAGAAGGGTGTTATCTATTATGAGCTGTTAAAACCTGGCGAAACCGTTAATACTGAATGCTACCGACAACAAATGATGGATTTGAACCAAGCATTGCGTAAAAAACTACCAGAATATCAAAAGAGGCAACACAAAGTGATTTTGCTTCATGATAATGCACCATCACACACAGCAAAACCGGTCAAGGAAACGATTGAGGCGTTTAGTTGGCAAATACTTTCGCATGCGACTTACTCGCCAGACTTGGCTCCATCCGATTACTACTTATTTGCATCGATGGGACATGCACTTGCTGAGCAGCGCTTTACTTCTTACGAAAATATGTCGATGATTGGTTTGCCTCAAAAGAGCAACAGTTTTTTTGGCGTGGCATCTACAAATTGCCAGAGAGATGGGGAAAATGTGTAGCTAGTGATGGGCAATACTTTGTATAAAATATTTTTTACCATTTTCATGCAATAAATGTGTATTTTCTATAAAAAAAAATTCGGTTCCAATTTACAATCATGATACACTACTTTTACTAACAATAGTTTACAACATGAATTTCCAATATGTTTCGGATGAAAATTTTAAAAAACTAACAATGCAGTCTAGATAAAATAATATTTTGATTTTCTAGTGTCGGTTACGCTACATTGTAACTTACTTTTCACCCTAGCAACACAGCTCCTGCTGTTTACGCAGCTATTTGGATTATGAGGGAACTAATTATGATGTAGGATGATAACTCTAATGATTATAGTTCAGAAAACCCCGAGAGGCAGTTTTTAACTACCACTATCTCCAGTCAGTGAAAGGCCAAAAAGCTGCTTTGGTCTTCCATGTTAAATATCCAGTCGCAGTGCGGATATGAAAGTGGTGCTCACCGTGAGAGTTAACGTTGGTCGGAGTGGGCTGATGGGGCTGACACTGGTGCGCCAGCTCGATGGAGCTCGGCCTAGCCGCCACTCCGTCTCGCCCGTCTACCACCATCATACCTGGACATTCAACATTTTTTTTCATTAGAAAGACCGAGAGGTATACGAAAAGGCCATTATGTAGACCGAGACAATGTTACAGTTGAGAACTGGAGAGATAAAACAAGTTTGGAATCCTTACACTTTGCTACTGTCAGACTCCCTTGACCTTTCTTGGCTTAAACATCATTATATCTCTTTTCAATGACATAGTGTGTTCTTTCCTATTTCTCATTCTACAATATTTAACATTCCCCGTTCCTATCCAACATGGTGGGGTCTTATGAAAAGAGCTTTTGCCGTTGCTAGTCCTATGACGGGGAACGGTCTACATCTTAACCTCTCCGTGTGTACCGCCCCAACCGTGGGGCCATGAAATACTGAATCAGATAGCGTACGGCCCCGCGGTTGGGGCGCAGTGATTATTTCTCGAATATTCCCAGATTATGTCAGGATTTGGACTACCAATGACATCTATTGATGATACCACACAATTAAATCATTTATCGGCTAGTTACATGTTTTACCAACTGAACAAACGATGTTTTAAAATTTTCTTTAATATCTTACTACTCGAGAGGTTCATGTTAGAAATTTGAATAGCGTGTGCAGCTTTAGGAAGCATTTATAAGATATTCCTTTTAGGGAGGTCTTATCAAAATTTATGACGGTATATGAACACTACACACCTAAAACCGAATGTGTTATGCCATGTTTACACGAGCTTAGTACTTGTCATTAGTGCTTCTCACTCGCACTTGTCACTCGCACTTGTCACTTGCACTTGTCACTCGCACACAAGTGCGAGTTTTTAATTTGGAATTTTTTTTAATAATGGATACAAATCCACGTGTAAACAAGCATATTAGTACTAAGCATTAGTAAATCTGGCAAGTGCAAGTGAATAGGAGGCCGACTTATTTACTAAGCAACAAGCAGCTACCCCCACCACAACTCAACTAAGCACTTGTCGCTTGCAGAGTCGTCTAAACAGCCGCGGCAAGTGTTTAGTGACAAATTGAAACGGCAAGTGAGTGGACGTGTTCGTTCTTTTTTTGGTATTTGAACACATTTCTCAAAACAAGACGCCGGCGGCGGTTGTCCATTCCGTCTGGATGCCGTGCTACTAATACCTCTACCTAACACCAACGTGTAAACGATATCTTCTCACTTGTCACTAAGCTGCTTAGTACAAACGATAAGTGCTAAGCTCGTGTAAACATGGCATTATTGTGTATTAACATATTGGAAAGATCTACCATTTCTTTGCAGTTTGTCTTTCCTCAGTTGGTTTTTTGTAGAAATAGTCTTATATTACAGTTTTTAAGCTTCATGAGGGCTGGTAGTTCGAGGTGAGGTGTAATTTCCAACAAATCAGGATGGTCGACTCCTGCTAAGTTTTTATGTTAGTTTTAATCCACAGATTGTAAAATATTTTGTTATATAAGCTTAGTAAGCAAATGTATTTAGTACAGTTTGACAATGTTTATGTAAAGTGAAACAGGCCTGTCACTTTAATTTAAGTTAATCATTCTATATATATAAGAGTTATACAATATAAATACCAAATAAATTAATAGTTTGCATGCATTATTTAAACCAAAAATGCTCAATACAGTGGAACCTCTCATAACGAGTAATTCGCATAACGAGCTTAACAGATTGTGAAAAAAATGCTCCCTTAACGAGCGACATTTCGCATAACGAGTGACGCAGAAAGGGGAAGTCCCATCTTCACGTCACTCACTTGTGAGCCGGGACTTCTGCGCCAGTGCGTCAGTCTCTGGTTAGCACTCGTTCCGCTAGCACTTTAGTGTCACATGTGATCACACATTTTTCCAAACTTGTGTTCAGACATTATTTGTAATTTTTTTTGTGCAAAGCTTAATAACCCTTGCAAAAATGTCCCTGAAGAAAAAGCCACAAGAAGACAGCCATAAGAGAATAAAAGTAACTGTAGAAATGAAACGTAAAATCATTGAAAAGCGAGAACGAGGTGTGAGCGTGGCTGATCTAGCGCGCACATACAATCGGTCTACATCAACGATTTGCTCTATCCTCAAGAACAAGGACAAAATTAAGAAGATAGATGCTTCAAAGGGAGTGTCAAGAATGTCTACGAAACGGTTACCTATTCTTGATGATGTTGAAAGGTTGCTTCTCATATGGATAAACGAAAAGTAATTGCCAGGCGATACTATTAACGAAAACATCATTTGTGAGAAGGCGAAAGTTATTTTCGCCGACCTCGTTAAGAAGACGCCAGGATCATCAACTGCCGAAAAAGAAGTAAAATTTAAGGGAAGTCACGGATGGTTTGAGAAATTTAAGAGAAGAACCGGCATCCACAGCGTTGTGAGGCACGGTGAAGCCGCAAGGTCTGACACAAAGGCAGCAGAGAGCTTCATCAGCGACTATAAGAAGCTCGTAGATTCTGAGGGTTACCGGATTTTACTTCTAGTAAAAAAGAATTAATTATTTGTCATAAATTCATAAATAAAAAACTAGTTATTTCGATTTTTTTATTGTTTTTTGCAAATCGAAATCGTATTCCGGGTTGTTACGCTCTTTAACAATTTATAAGTATGTAATTTTATTTGAATAAACGTTCAAAATAAAAAAAATTGAGTATTTTTTTCAGCATGGAACGCATTATCGTATTTTACATTGATTTATATGGGAAAAATTGTTTCACATAATGAGTGTTTCACATAACGAGTAAGATTCTGGAACGAATTATTCTCGTTATGAGAGGTTCCACTGTACTTTAAATTTTCTGCCACTATCACCATATTTTTTGCATATAATAAACCATACACCACCAAATTTACCGTTTTACATATCTTGTTTAATTAAAAAAAAAAAAAAAAATATTATTACTTTGGACTGATTTACTTATGAGACATTGTGAAATAAAAGCCGCATTTTCACTTGAAGTGGTCATAAAACGAGCTTGCTTGTGGAAAGTTCAAAAAAGTTACAGAAAGGCAACCTAACAATCTGACTTGATAGACCGTGTAAAAAAAAGTATGCATACCCTGTCAAACCACCTTATGACCAGCCTGTTGTCTATCGCAGTCCAGTGGGAATTCAGCCAAGTCAACTGAATACATATTCGAAAGACAAGCCAAAAAATTGATGCGAGCAAAATTACATGATATTGTAATTTATTTTATCAAACACTGTTTATTCCACTTTTAGTAACGGTATAACCCTACCGGTTTCAAGGCTTTCACCTCATCATCAGGGGAGCGCAAACATGACTGAATAGTGTTCGAACTGGTACCGAGATACACGCTTCTTCTAACGGTCAACATTCGGGTTGGCGACTAGGGGTTGAGGAAGGCACGGGACGACCTTGGCGAGCAGCGCAGAGATTCTTGATATATATGTGTTTGCCAGATGTTCACCTCGATGCACTGACTTAGTAATTTCTCAAAAGAGATTCCGTGAACACAAATCTGCCTTAACAAATCCTCTAATTTATTCTGAAATGGCTAGTCACTGTCACCATGAAAACCATATATTTTCTATCGATGATGCCAAATTCTTACATATCAGTAGTAACGGAAATAAATTGGACAGATTAGAGGCTCTAAAAATTTCTAAGTCAGTGCATCGAGGTGAACATCTGGCAAACACATATATACCAAGAATCTCCGCTGCTCGCCGAGGTCGTCCCATGCCTCCCTCACCCCTCAGCCCCCAACCGTTGAAACGTGTATATCGGTACCAGTTCGAACAGAATTCAGTCTTGTTTGTGCTCCCCTCATGATGAGGTAAAAGCCTTGAAACCGGTAGGGTTATACTGAATGTTTACCGTTAGAAGAAGCGTGTATCTCGGTACCAGTTCGAACAGAATTCAGTCTTGTTTGTGCTCCCCTGATGATGAGGTGTGTACCTTGAAACCGGTAGGGTTATACCGTTACAAAAAAGTGGAATAAACAGTGTTTGATAAAATAAATTACAATAGCATAACAATATGTCAAATTGGTAAAATAAGCTTAACATTAAGAACACATATAGTATACAAACGCTCTTGGAAGGTGGGGATAAATCCTTTCTTGGCATTGAAATAGTTAATAAGTCTAAGATGGAAGACTGCTACAGAGAATTCAGGTTTAAGCTTAGGCTGACAAGTGTGCCCTGACAGAGCTAGGCCAGCAGACTGACCTGGTGAGTGCGGCAGCACATACTGCTGCGGCTCCCTGGGTATGTACTGGCCGGCAGTAGCAGCTGGCTGCGGCATGAGATGTTCGCCGCGCGTAAGGGCGCGCTGCCGTTGCTTCTCGCGGGTGCACGGGGGTACGCGCACCCTTTGCTTGCGGCGGGCCGCGTCCGCACTTCCGCCGCCTCCACCGCGTGGCCTCATCTGTTCATCAGACATTCTCAGTAAATTTGGATTCATTTTGTTTAAACAAAGATATTTTCATAAGACAAATTTTATTTGTACAAATAAATTAGAATCTGGTCAACTTATTGTTATGTGGTGTATATACCGTATTTTTCGGACAATATGACGCAACGAACCATTTATTTATTTATTTAATACTTTTATCGCAAAGACAATCTGGCGGGATTATTGCCAGGCGGCAATCTCGTCTAACCAACCAGACAAAAGTAAATGAAGCAAGTTACGTGGTTGCATAAATCATTCTAATGACTATTCATCCCCACGAAATCCATAAACACATACGTGAGCATATGCTCACGAACCCCACAAAGACGGACAATCACCCGAACATTATTTTTCATATAAAGTGAGATATCATCAATCAAAAGGAAAGGAAGGGATGGTGGAGAGGAAAGGAAAAGAAAACTCAGGAATGAAACACGTTATTTTACTGACTAGAAATTAAGAGTTTTTTCAGTCGCTTCTTAAAGCATGCCAAGGACGGAGCGAGTCTTATATTAGTTTGTAACTGATTCCAGAGTCTCACTGCATGGACAGTAAAGGACGATGTAAAAAAAGAGGAACGGTGAACTGGAAAGGCCAATAGACAATCTCTGTTTGAGCGTAGCGCTAATCCTTGATTGGAAAGACACTGAAAATTGAACATTTTTGGCGAGATAAGAGGGGGCGGCGGGACAGTTAAGGATATTTTACAATAGACAGTATGTGAATTTGGCGTCTATTTCTAACATTCAACCAGTTCAATGCCTTCTGGTATGAAATTATATGACCGTAGTTTCGTAGGTTGAAAATGAATCTTAGTGATATATCTGTGGTGTTATGGCAGAAGTCGATATGTCCGTTTTTGTCATTTCGTGTTTTTCTCCCAATTTATATAAAATATTTCTCAGCATGTTGTGGCAAAACTTGGTGTGTCAATCATTATCCAAACAAAAGATATATAGTTTGGAAAAACTTAAAAAATACTTATTTGTACTGATTTTAACAGCGTATCAAAGTTAATATTGCTTCTCCTGTAAACTAAGGTAAAACGGACATATCAACTTCTGCCATAACGCCACAGATATATGCTATCAGTATTACCACTACCTGTCTATAGTGATATATATGCTATCAGTATTACCACTACCTGTCTATAGTGATATATATGCTATCAGTATTACCACTACCTGTCTATAGTGATATATATGCTATCAGTATTACCACTACCTGTCTATAGTGATATATATGCTATCAGTATTACCACTACCTGTCTATAGTGATATATATGCTATCAGTATTACCACTGCCTGTCTATAGTGATAATAATAAAAAAACATTTGGATTTTTTCTTTTAATTAAGAAAAATAATCATCCCTCTGACCGAGGGCTACTTGTATACAGAAATACAGAGAATTAACATATTAAAGCGATCGCTTACCTTCTTCCCCCTGTCGTGTTGTATCCTCTCCGTGTCCTGCAGAATTTCCTGCCGCCAGAGCTCGAAGAAGTAACCCGGGTCCGTGTAGAACTTGAGTCCGTCTCGGCCATCGTCTCGGTAAGGGTTGAGCTTGTCTAGCGGCGGTGGTCTCTCGCACGACGCATACGTTTCCAGCATGGCAGTGGGCATGGTGGCACGCGAGAAGATCTGTTGGTCGAACTGCGTCGAGCTTTTGAACGCTTTGCGCATTTGTATGTCCAATAATGTCACTGCAAAAATATATAGAAAGGAATCAGGAGATATTCTTAAAATTAGCTTCTGCTTATATATCCTCCTCAAAATCTTTAAAAAAAATCGTTCTCATACCGACTGCTTAGACCTACAGTCAGATCTCAACAACATTTGTGAGTGGAGCCACAATAATAAATTATATTTCAATGCATCAAAGTGCAAAATTATGTCGTATCATCGCTCACACGTCTTGAAATTCCATAGATATACACTAGAATCTATACCTATACCCCGCACAGATAATATTAAAGATCTGGGTGTCTTGTTCCACAGCAATCTCGGGTTTGGTCCTCACATAGAAATTATGTGCAACTCAGCTTATAAAACTCTAGGATTTGTAATGATAATCTCTAAGTCGTTTGAAAACCAATTGGTGCTCAAAACGTTGTTTAATTCATTGATCCGTAGCAAACTAGGTCGCAGAACTCACTCCTGGTGGAGAAAGTACAAAAAAAATATCTACGATATCTCTATATGAGAGAGTTCGGTGTCTATCCATGGCTTTATCCTACTCAGTTCCTGCTGGGCATGCTCGGGTATAACTCCTTGAGCGTAAGAAGAGATCTGCGTCTCCTGGTATACATTGTCAAACTCGTTCGAGGAGTTGTGAGCTGGCCAGCATTACTACAAAGATTAGCGTTAAATGTTCCTAACAATTACACTAGACTGCGCCGGCAAGAACTGTTCTCAATAACATACGCAAGAACGGGTCTTCCAGCCGCTATGCCTGTTGGAAGGGCCTTAACTCTTCTGAAAGGGACTGCTTCGGATATTGACATATTTCATATCACATTACCAAAAGCAAAAGTAAATTTTCTTCTAAGATTGAGCGCGTTAGAAAGCACTTGTAGCGATGGTCGTTATCAATGTAGCATGTGTCCTATTAGGACGTGCTGATGATTTTGATATCGACATCGCTACATTCGTTTTAGTCGATTCTGCGTTCCTTCTCGTTCAGGGTCATCAATATAGCGGGTTGCTTATCTTTATACGTCGTGATGATCTTGATTTGTATTCAAATAAATATAGACTCAGGAATGCGGATAAAAAACGAAAGTGGACAGCGGGCAAATAAATAACAAGTCTTGACAGTTGAATGAATGACAATAATAATATGTTTATTTCTCGGCGCGCGGGTAATTTATACAAATGAGTGAACCAGTTCGCGATACATATTCTGCCTTGCTCTAGCGCATGAACTGGCGGGTAGATTATTTATTTGTATTTGGAGATGGCTAGACAAGTCGCAGATACTATAAAATAGTAAACATTGTTGTTGTTCATAGCGTGTGACAATCTATGAATACTTCATCGGTCATTGACCCTGTATGTTTACTATTTTAACAATAATTAATTTAATTTAATTGTGTTTAACAATTCACTTATTTATTTTGACAATTATTTATTTATTTAGGTAGGTATCCTACACACTCATCAATGTACTTATGTGACTGTGAATATATGTGTATCATATGTTTGTGTGTACATACTCGTATGTATGCATATACATTATTTTATGTAATTTTTCTTCTTTTTTAATATGTCTTGTATTTTTCAAAGTAATTGGGCTAAGCCTGTTTTGAAAAATAAATTTATAAAAATATTATTTACTCCCAAAACCAAATTATTATTTTCATCCTGATAGCTGATTGGTGTAAAGAGATGATGACAATGACAATGGAAATTTTCATTTTGTGTAATGGAATACCTAAACAGGGATACCATATAACTGAGGAATATATTGTCTATAGATTTTACAACTAAATGTCTATGAACCAATGTTCATAATTTTGGACAAAATAGAATTTGGTTTCACAAAATGTTTTGTTTTAAAATAATTGGGTTTTTTTTTTTTAACCTGGCGAGTTTATTGCCATGTGGCAATCTCTTCCAACCGACCAGAAAGATGTTTTTATAGGCCCTAAGTGTTAACCAGACTGGACTCTTATTTAAAAAAATCTGGGTTCCAGCGGGGATCGAACCCGCAACCTCCGGATCGGCAGACATGTGTCTTACCACCAGGCCACGGAGGTCGTCTGTTTACTCCTCTTTAAGTGAGTGAGCTGTTGCACACCACCAAATTCACCATCCACACAGGTGTACTGAATCCGATGGCACACCTGAAGTGAGACAATCGGAGCACACCGGCATGTTTTTTTTTTTTTTGAAAGAATAGATATGACCGAAGTCATAGGTATCCTTATACCCCCGAATACTAGGCGGAAAAAATGCCTGCGTCATTCGAGTGGAGTAGCACAGCGCTGGGTTCGAACTGACAACCTTCCGCACGAAATTCCAGTGTGTTACCACGCGGCCATCCACCTCAATAACAATGAGTTCGAATTCAGAATTAGTGTCCTTGAGGAGAGTTTGCTTTCTAAACAGCACTATATAAATTGTCCTTTTTATTATTATTGTAAGTCCATAAAACATAAAAATGTTAAGAACTCCACAATAAAATTATAGGTATGGCAAGATTGATAAAAGTGAGTTCATATCCCATCACACTCGTATTGTCTTATTATGCCGAAGTCTCAAGATAGGCTACCCGAACAGCGGCACGTGAATAAATAGAGAATGGAACAAGAGAGCAGGACTGACCTTCTTCCACGTTGGAATCCAGATTCTGCACCTTGGTGGAAAGGCGATCGAGGCGCGCCTGCAGCACCTGCGCTCGCGTCGCCAGCCCGCCAGCCTCACGTGCTAATTCTCCGAACAGGTCCTCCGCATGCCTCGAGAGTGAGGATAACTGCCTGCAACATCACACACCACCATGGTTAGTATATTAGGTGTTAACATAAGTTGTGGCAGCTTTATTCCCTCGATTGAACGCGAACAGAAGGAGGTGTCGAAAATGCTCACTTTCGTCTACTTAACATTCCATTTTGAAGGCTTGTAATCAAATAAAATAATATATGTAACGTAAAAGCAAATACAATATCTTGTAGAGCAGAAAATTTTCTTTCGAATGACATATAATCTTTACCATTTTGTATTACTTTTGGTGCTCATTTTTAAATTTGAAAAAAAACGGACTTTGGCTTTGTAGAGCGTCGTCTCTGTCATTCATACACGTGTTCTGTTGCTTTCTAGATACCGGACTGTTAGCGCATCGTGCGACAGAGATGACGCTCTACAAAGCCGATTATGGCAGACAGTATCTTTCTTAAGCCCGATGTGTATTACTTACGAGTACCGCCGGATACTATACTTAAAACTCTTTAATATTAAATTCATGGAATTTTCAAATCTTGAACATTAAACCGGTTAGGATAGCTTTTACACCACTTAAATCCAATAGAAATATTTGTCTGGTACTTTCTCCTTGCTTTTTAATGACATCTATGTAGCTTAGTTGGCAAGATGTTAAACTTTCTGCCTTAGTGTTCCGGGTTCGATTTCCAATGCTACATACATACATACAACGCCTTTCCACACATATTCATTCCACGTGCCCTAACGATCTTAGAGTGCTCTTCTTCATCTAACTCAACACATCAGCCTTAACTTCACACTCATCCCTAGTCACTTAATTCTGAATTCTGTCATACATTGTCCCCGCGTGCAATCATCTAAGTGTACGCATTCCTATAGCACTTATTCGGCTCTTTTCAGTCTTATTCCATGTCTATGTTTCACTGAGATGCATCAAAGTTGATACTAAAAAACTGTTGTGGACTATCATCTAAGCAGGTTTTGATACTGTCCTGTTCAAGTGTAAATGTTTAAGTGGCCCATTAACTTTGTTTCCTATTGCTAGACATTGTTTCGATATCCCTCTTAACTCTTCCATCATCTTCGAAAATACTACTTTAATAGCAGAATTCTTCAATTTGCACCAATCTTTCATTACTCGCTCATATATTCCGTTTACTTTTCCTTTCACCATAACTGCGAATTTTGCAGCATCTTTTTTTTCACATATCTCCTACAATTTACTTCATTAACACTACCATGTCATCAGCATATAGTAGCAATCTGCACAAATAAAAAAGATCCCAGTCTGATAATATAATACTCTCATGAGCTAGACATGTGTGCCTCTACATCCGGGATAGTATTACCAGCATGTGTGATGACAAACCATGAGATCTGTGCCTATTCCAGTAGTTCTAAACCTGAAGGCTTGATTAATGGGTCTGAAGACAATGCGTATGTAGCAAGAGCTATATTTGGATCCACTACATCAAGAAACACAGATATGAAAGCGTAACACGCTTATGTACAATTCTGTTTGAACACGGTGACTATGAAATATTTTATAGTCACGAAACCAAAGGTATAACAAAATATGAAATGGTGTTATATTTCTTCTTCTTCCTAGTGTCATGTCAGGTCCCCTCAACGTTGAATATCACCTGAGAGTAGACATCTTTGTCCCCGGCAGCCCGAAAAAGATCCCCAATGCTCCTTATACCAGTTCAATCACGTATATTGCGGAGCCAGGAGATTTGCCTCCTGCTAACACCTCTTCGACCCTCTATTTTGCCTTGGATGATCAGGTGCAGTCATTTGGATGATCAGGGGTTCTAATGGGTAGTTGGGCTACGATGGAGTATGCTTGGCTGGAAAGTATATTTCTACAAAATGTCGTAATGTGCCACGTTGCAATGTCACCAGTAACACTACTACCAAGTCCAACTCTCTAGCGTCCACGAGTGGTCTCTCAGGCCCTGCGAACCTCGGGCAATATGTCCACTGACATTTCCATCATTGTCATAGCAGATAGAATGGACGAATGGCGAGTTTCCAGCGCCATAAAACTGGATCCACCCAGCAAAGGGAAGGTAACCACAACAGAAAATCCTCCAGAGAAGGCAAGGGGAAACCACTCTGGATATCCCTCCCCAGGAAATCACTATGGTGTTATATTTACCTCACAGTATTGGCGAGTGTTCCGTTGGTGACGGCCTCGAGTTCATTGGGCACGGGCAGATGCGCGGGCAGCACTGCCCTCGCCACATGCACGGGCGTCACCGCGCGCTTGGGCAGCGGCATGGCCCCGCACTGTCTCCTCTCTCCTAGTCTTTACCTTAACCGAGAAACCATCTCGGGACCGCCCCTGCAAACAAAAACATATCATTTATTAGTTTAAATAGAACATTATTTTTTTCGAACTAGGATTTTGACTATCATGATAACATTAAAAGATAATTTTCACAAAAATAACAATTCATTAATGTCCTCAACGTGCCAATACGAATTGTTTGTAAGTAAATCCACAAACATTAACCTTGTTTTCCTTTTTATTGTTAATATTTATTTCATACACACATATGTTTATTCATGACAATGGTTAGTCCAATGCTATGTTTGTTCAGTGTTATTGCATGGGTAGAATCATGGACCCTCAAAGTTGGTAGCATGAACCGACTGGAAGCATTCAAAATGTGGATGCACCGAAGAATGCTACGGATACCCTGGACGGATATGGTCAGCAACACAAAGGTTCTTCAAAGAGCCAAAGTTGATAGAGAGTTGCTGACTAATATAAAAATCCGAAAGTTGTCCTATTTGGGTCATGTACTTAGAGGAGCAAAGTACAAATAACTGCACCTGATCATCCAAGGCAAAATAGAAGGCCGAAGAGGTGTTGGCAGGAGGCAAATCTCCTGGCTCCGCAATATACGTGATTGGACTGGCATAAGGGGTGTTGGGGATCTTTTTCAGGCTGCCGGGGACAAAGATATCTACTCTCAAGTCTCATTTCTGATCCAATCTCTAAAAGTTCTGCCTGCGATGGAGCGTAGGGTTCGCATTTCCGCCACTCTGAGAAGGTTTTTTTTGTCCTGATGGTATCAGCTCTCATTGCTATCTCATATGTCATGATGGGGCGGACGCATGTCTTATATATCCTGACCTTAATTTCGATTAGCATGTGTTTGTTTCTCCATATAGTGTCCCGCAGGCAGCCAGCCAAAGCTGTAGATTTATTAGTTTCTGCTCATGCTTCACTATATAGGTCACTGTTGCTGGAGATCTCTACACCTAGGTAAGTGAATCGCATGACTTGCTAATGTAAAAAAGGTAATGTAAACTAAAAACAAACAATGTCTCGTACTGCATTTCCCGGTCAGTCACCTTTTTCGTTGGACTGACTGCGTATAACTAATACACAAAGTAACTAGAAGTGACACCCTGATAACAGCCAGTGCTGATACGAGCAGGTGATTCTGAGTACGCCCAAGCATTAAATGTGTGCACACACTGACTGTTCACATCCATGACCCAAATTCATAAATAAACATATTGGGTGTTAACATAAGATGTGTCCGTTTTTTTCCAAATTTAAAAATGAGTACCAAAAGTAAAACAAAATGGTAAATGTTACACGTCATTCGAAAGAAAATTTTCTGCTCTACAAAATATTGTGTTTGCTTTTACGTTACATATATTATTTTATTCGATTAAAAGCCTTCAAAATGGAATTGCCAAGTAGACAAAAGTGAGCGTTTTCGACACTTTCTGTTCGCTTTCAATCGAGGGAATAAAGCTGCCAAAGCTGCTCACGATACTTGCGAAGTGTACGGTGAAGATGCTATGAATGAAAGGACAGCTCGTCGATGGTTTTTGCGTTTCAAAGACGGTAATTTCGACCTGAAAGACATGAAGTGTTCCGGACGACCAGTGGACTTCGATGATGAACGCTTAAACCATATTATTCATGAAGATCCCCTTCAAAACATTTTCCATCACCATTTTTTTTTTCCATCACCAATTTCAAAACATTTTTCATCACCAGTAATGATGCGGGGTAAAGGAACCTTTGCTTGTGGCCATGCGTAGCTCGATGACGCGCGAGCAAACCAGCAGAAATTGTCGAATGTTGATTTTTGTTGTTTTCCCTCAAAACATGTGGAACCCAAGCGCCGAACTTCTGGACTTTTCCCATTGATTTAAGATGGCGGTATACAGTTATGTGACTACAATTCATCTGCTCAGCCGATTCTACGGTGGTTTGAAGGGGATCTTCATGAATAATATGTTTTGAGCGGTCCTCACGAAGTCCACTGGAGGTGTCGAAAATGCTCACTTTCGTCTACTTGACATTCCATTTTGAAGGCTTGTAATCAAATAAAATAATATATGTAACGTAAAAGCAAACACAATATCTTGTAGAGCAGAAAAATTTCTTTCGAATGACGTATAACCTTTACCATTTTGTTTTACTTTTGGTGCTCATTTTTAAATTGGAAAAAACGGACACAACTTATGTTAACACCCAATATATTTGCAAATACGAGTAGAACCAAACTCAAAAAAAACTTTTTTTTTTAGCAAATGCATTATTTTATATAAATATGGAAAAGTGAATTTATGAAACCATTTTTTGTCACATAAGTAGACGCTTAAAAGAAATAAAATCTCAGTTCGCAGTTGTTTCTTCCTTCGAGGTATAACATACAGTGTGATTGTTCCGAGTCCCGTCTTAGTAGCTCGCGGGCTTTCGTTTGAGGTGGTCGCTTCGCTCGTTTTGTGAACGTCGGCCGATGTTTTTTTCATGT
The DNA here is from genome assembly GCA_949825065.1 of Odontocerum albicorne. Lineage (NCBI taxonomy): Eukaryota > Metazoa > Arthropoda > Insecta > Trichoptera > Odontoceridae > Odontocerum > Odontocerum albicorne. The sequence goes on from OX463838.1 coordinate 802,187, forward strand.
TTTCAGCAATTAAATTTCAATTATTATCACTTTTTACTTCAAATTTTATTAATTTAAGCGATTGGCTATGAATATTCTTATTTTTCCGTAATATACACAGTGTTAGTGTTCCGAGTCCCGTGTTAGTAGCTCGCGGGCTTTCGTTTGAGGTGGTCGTTTCGCCCGTTTTTTTAACGTCGGCCGATGTTTTTTTCAGGTTTTCAGCAATTAAATTTCAATTATTATCGCTTTGACTTCAAATTGAATTAATTTAAGTGATTTGCTATGAATATTCTTATTTTGCCGATTTTAAATCGCTTATTTTTACATGTGTATTGAATACACAGCACCGGAACACGCAATTTTTTTTAGCATAGGAAGGGAAAGGTTAATGTATTGTACAAGAAAATATATCTATATATTGGTACATACATATTATACACGTAGAGTTATCTTAAAATTGATATAATAATCGTCTTAATGTTATTGAAAACATAAACATGAAGCATATCATACATACACGTATATTAAACTTGAAGAAATTAAATAATAGGGACAAGTAAAAAAAACCCTTAAAATCTCCGTAAATACGATATTTTCTGGAAAATAATCATTTTCAATTATCCCAAGGGGGCGCGCAGCGTCAATACGGGGAGGGACCGCAGAGCGGCCAAAGGCGGAGTCCCTAGTATTAAAATGCGGTCGAATTTCGGTTTTTATTTTTAACTATTATTTGTTACAAAATTGTTTAATTTTAGGTTTATCAACTTCTTTGATTCTCGTATGAGGTAATTGGGGTACACGGCGTCATTATGGCCCAGCCCATTCTGCTCTCGCCCGCTCCTCAATAATCGCAATTGAATCGCATCACCGCCAATTGAGACACTGAGAACGCTGAATATTCAAGACGGACACATTTGCAACTTGAAGTGACCACAAATAAAGCTTCAATGAATCAATTTGTTTTTTAAATCATGGTTTGTAGCCAATTTCTTGCACCGGGGCGCATCTCAGCTCCCTGTATTCAACAAGCTATTGGATTACCCAATCTGGGGCATAGGAGTTTTAACGACATTTTTTTTGCTTCAATCTTGTCCCTTCGCCATTTGTAATTTTTGCGGCCATCTGGGTCAATCCGCAGATCAGATTTTGTGATACTGCGATGAAAGTACTGGCAACTCGGTAGACTATTTATACTCCACGTCGTAAGCCGCTTTAGCAGACGATGTAGCACTGATATCAGATAACCATTGTGACTTGCAGAGCAGCCTGGAGAGATGGAGATAGATCCTAGAGAAGAACGGCTTAAAAATGAGTAGGAAAAAGACAGAATATCTGTACCTGCCATTTGAAGACCCAAATGACACAACTCCTTCAATGCAACTGGATGGGGAAATATTAGCCGGCTGCGACTCATTTAAGTATCTGGGCTCACTCATTCACAAAGACGTCCGCCACTGATATTGACCATAGAATAAGTGTGGAATGGATGAAATTCAGATCGGTAACAGGAGTCTTGTGTGACCCAAAAATGCCTATATAACTGAAAGGAAAGGTATACCAGACTATCGTTAGACCCACGATTATGTATGGCTCAGAATGCTGGACTATGTACAGCTCCTACTCTAGGCAACTTGAAACAGCAGAAATGCGAATGCTTAGGTGGTCGGCAGGAGTATCACTGAAAGATAAAATTAAGAGCTCAGGCATTCGTGGTAGCCTGAGGGTCACTGACATAAACAGTAAGCGGGAAGAGCGACAGCTGAGGTGGTACGGGCACATAAGACGGCGACCACCAGACCATACTGTAAATCAAGCAATGTCTGTGAATCTTCCTCGACAGCCGTCCAGAGGAAAACCAAAGAACTCCTGGATGGTTCAATGCTCCAAAATCCTGCAGAGAAACGGCCTAGATGAAAGCGACACCCAGAACCGAAGAATATACAGCCTGATAACGAGAAGAGCCGACCCCAACAGCCTACCTAGGCAATGAGTTGGGACAGTGTCAGGAAGAAAAAGTCGTACGCCGCTTTAGAAGTATATTTACTGCGCTGCGAGTAATTTTCCATCTCCCGTAACGTCAGATCTAAAGTCCGTCGTCGCTACTATTCTTTTTAAACTCAGGTGTGTCGCGCTCATAAAAAAAATAAGGTTTCGATATTATAGTGTAGATCATGCTAGATGGGGGCTTTTTTGTCCCCCATAACAGTGTGGATGGTGGAGGGAATCGAACTGAAATTTGTAGTTTTCTGGTAAGTTCGATCCCACCACGTTGTTATGGAGGTCGAAAAACAACGATACATCCCCATCCTACACGATCCACACACACTAGGGAGATCGAAATATACATTTTAGAGTTTCCTAGACACGCTCATATCGCTTCGAAATCATTTATTTAATTCAAATACAATATCAGTGTCAATCCTCTCAACTACAACGATATACACACATGAATAATTTATTGAATTCAAATACAATATCAGTGTCAATCCTCTCAACTACAACGATATACACACATGAATAATTTATTGAATTCAAATACAATATCAGTGTCAATCCTCTCAACTACAACGATATACGCACATGAATAATTTATTGAATTCAAATACAATATCAGTGTCAATCCTCTCAACTACAACGATATACGCACATGAATAATTTATTGAATTCAAATACAATATCAGTGCCAATCCTCTCAACTACAACGATATACGCACATGAATAATTTATTTAATTCAAATACAATATCAGTGTCAATCCTCTCAACTTTAACGATATACACACATGAATAATTTATTGAATTCAAATACAATATCAGTGTCAATCCTCTCAACTACAACGATATACGCACATGAATAATTTATTTAATTCAAATACAATATCAGTGTCAATCCTCTCAACTACAACGATATACGCACATGAATAATTTATTGAATTTAAATACAATATCAGTGTCAACCCTCTCAATTACAACGATATACACACATGAATAATTTATTGAATTCAAATACAATATCAGTGTCAACCTTCTCAACTACAACGATATACATACATGAATAATTTATTGAATTCAAATACAATATCAGTGTCAATCCTCTCAACTACAACGATATACGCACATGAATAATTTATTGAATTCAAATACAATATCATTGTCAATCCTCTCAACTACAACGATATACGCACATGAATAATTTATTGAATTCAAATACAATATCAGTGTCAACCCTCTCAATTACAACGATATACACACATGAATAATTTATTGAATTCAAATACAATATCAGTGTCAACCTTCTCAACTACAACGATATACATACATGAATAATTTATTGAATTCAAATACAATATCAGTGTCAATCCTCTCAACTACAACGATATACACACATTAATAATTTATTGAATTCAAATACAATATCAGTGTCAATCCTCTCAACTACAACGATATACACACATGAATAATTTATTGAATTCAAATACAATATCAGTGTCAATCCTCTCAACTACAACGATATACACACATAAATAATATACCAAGTAAATAATGCCGTTGATGTCTCTGGATGACTTAAACTTCCTTCATCATTCTCATCACCAAATTTGTAAAATATTGAACGAGTATGATGGTGAACGTAAATTAATACGTGGTATTGCATTATTATACGCCGAAAGTAGAGCATGTAATAGAGTGAACGGTGCCTTGACTGAGTGATTTCTCAGTCAAGGCATCGTTCAAAAGAGGTACAGCAAAGATGCGTTATGTCACCCTTGTTGTTTAATATATACGAGTATATTTACATAGATTCATGTGTGAAGGAACAAACAGAGGGCAATGAATGGGTGACATACAAATATTGAATGGGAATGTATGCGGATTGTTGTATACTGATATGAAAAGCAGTTCGATAAACAAATTGTACGAGATATGCGAAGAACAAGATCTGAGAATGGATGTTGCGAGATACAAAGTCGTCACGGTGATAGAAAAGTGTGAAACGAAAAATAAACGCGATATATGGATGAATAAATGTTGTAGAAATGCGTGCACTGAGAAGATTACACGAAATGACAATGTATGACAGAACACGGAATGAAGTGATTAGGGATAAGAATGAACTTAAGGCTGATGTGTTGACTAAGATGAAGAAGACCACTCTGAGATGGTTTGGGCATGTGGAACGAATGAACTAAGAAAACAAATATATAGTGCAAATTTAAGTAAGACGTATAGTTGGATCAAGTGAATGATATTTCAAAAGAAAGAAACGTATAAAGTGAGAAAAATCGTCGTTGTATGAGGATATATAAAAGATATGTGCCGAGATAGAAGTCTTGCGCTATGTCCTCTCCGCCTACCCCGACAGGGAAACGGCGTGATGGTATGTGTATAATTTATTGTTGAGGCACAATGTCACGTGTCTCAGATTAATATTCTTCAAGTATGGACACCCTACATACACTGATATATATATATTTGCAATCTAAATATTTACTTATTGTCGATAATTGTGTACACATACACGTATAGTACTCGGCGGTAAGTAATACACATCGGGCTTAAGAAAGAGACTGTCGCTTTGTAGATCGTCGTATCTGTCGCACGATGCGCGAACTGTCCGTGCGACAGAGACGACGCTCTACAAAACGACAGTCTCTTTCTTAAGTCCGATGTGTATTACTTACCGCCGGGTACTTGTATGTCTACATACGAATACATATCATCACGCCGTGTCACTTGCGGAGTAAGTAAAGAGAAAAGATCTCTACACTTTTCAATCTAAGCACACCACTTTCGTCTCCTCCAGATGATTACATATCGGCGTGCACAATCTTCTATTATTGATATACTCGTACTTTACTTTCACTTTACTTTCTTTCAAAATCTGGTTCCCTTTTCCTGTCTAACTCTTTCACAATTCCGAATATCAAAGTTGGAACTAAAACACTGCTGTTGACTATCGCTAATTTTAATACTGTCCAGTTAAAGAATACAGACGGCCCTCGACTTTTGAACATAATTGGTTCCTGAAAATGTGTGCGAATGTTGAATGTTCGAAAGTAGATACTAGATGTGCGAATGTTGAATGTTCGAAAGTAGATACTAGAAGGGTGTGGGCTGAAAAACATCTGGTGTCCCCGTGGCTGGGTTCGCCCTATATTGGTGGGGTGTATTTTGGCCGAGGGGATGCTATTAGATGAGCCCAGACCTTTTGATAGCTTCTGTGTCTGATATATTGTCTGCAATTTATGTGTTTTGGAAGTGTTATTCAGGTGTGTACTTGTACATACTATGTTGCTGTATCTTGTACATACTATGTTGCTGTCAATAAACCTAATATTTATTTATTTTTTATTTTTAATGTAAAAAAAAACATCAAAAATTCTATTTTAAAATATTTATATATCAATAATATATTAAAAATATTTATTTATCAATATACATAATTAAGTTAACGAGGCGTCTTTAATTGCTTTCAGGTGTTTTCTTTATAAACTTGTCAAGAGTTAGTTGAATACCACCCTTTCTCTTCTTTTCTTGATAAAGAGTTCTATAACACGCTGTGTCTTTCTCAATCGCCCTACGTACTTGAGATATACGTTCTCCATTGGGATCACATTCTTCCATGATAGTCTAAAATTTGTCAAGGTGCATGAAGGCTTCATTCATAGTTTTTATTGTCAAAATCTTGACGATTTTATCAGCTTCTTCTTCCTCATTTCCATTGTGTATTTCATTTAACTCTTGTTGCTCAATTAAATATTCATTCGACAGAGGTACTGAGTGAGATTCAATCAACTCATTAACATCTTCGTTGTTGACGTCCAAGTTTAGTTCATTCATTAGGCTAACTATTTCATCTGTGATAGTTTCCGGAGTTTCTTCAGAATTTATAAAATCACTCATCATTTGTGGGCATAATTGTTTCCAGGAACCTTTCATTGTTGACTCTTTTATTTCAGCCCACGGGTCTCCAATATTGTTTATTGCGTTCCATATATTATAGTTCATCCAAAAAAGTTGGAGCGACTGCATGGAAGCGAACAATTTTTGCATTATCGACAAAAATCTTTAAAAAAAATAATTTTTAAAAATGTGCGAAATAGCGAAATGTGCGAAAGTAGAATGTGCGCAAGTCGAGGGCCGCCTGTATATGTTTAATGTACGAATGTCTATACAAATATATTTGTCAATGTTAGTATGAGATTTAGTATTAAATCATACAAAGCATTAGTAGCAAGAAATCATGTTTCAATAAATATTAAATCCTGTTCTAAAATATTGTACATTTGACCAATCACATTCTACGAGGCGTATCCAGAAAGTAAGTGTACTGAGGCTCTCACGACCGGATGGATTTTATTTTCGACATGTTGGCTACACTTTCGTGTAGCCTGACCCTTCCCCTCCGCAACGAGACCGGTTCGAGATCAGTACGTTGAGAAATGTCGACGCGACAACACTTTTTGTGAAAAATGTCAACCCAATCTCCCGCCAAGTGCGAAATTTTGTAAAAAGGCAAGAGTTTTTGAGGCGCTGCCAACTCCATGGAGATGAATTTCTCCGCTCCATCGTTACTGGAGATGAAACTTGGGTTGCACACTACACGTCTGAAACCAAAAGGCAGTCTCGACAGTGGCGTCACACCTCTTCACCCTCCGCCAAAAAGTTCAAAACCACAATTTCAGCCAAGAAAATCATGGCATCCGTATTTTGGGACTGTCAAGGCATAATTTTAATTGAATATATGCCTCAAGGGGAGACCATCAACTCTGCAAGATACTGTGAGACCCTAAAAAAATTGCGGAGGGCGATTCAGAACAAGAGAAGAGGCATGCTGACAAAGGGAGTCTGCCTGCTGCATGACAATGCCAGACCACACACGGCCAACGCCACGAAGGAACTGCTCGCCTCGTTTAAATGGATGTCCTGAACCATCCCGCGCATTTCCCTGACCTAGCACCTTCACATTACTGTATCTTTACCTCCCTGAAGCTGTCGTGGGTGGAAAAAGGTTTTCAACCGACGAGGAGCTAAAGGAGGTGGAGAAGTGGACGGAGGGGTTGGCGGGAAACTACTTCTAGGAAGGCATCAAAAAGTTGATACCCCGCTTCACCACCTGCATTGAGAGGAATGGCGACTATGTCGAAAAATAGCTTACATATGTACTACGGTAACCACATAATTTTTTTGTTTAAATAAAAAAAATTGTAACCTTCAAAAATTCACTACACTTACTTTGTGGATATGCCTCGTACTTTTGGATCGTGCCTAGTAGCCTTTAACATTGCCGATTATTACAACGTGTATAGCCACCCATACGAGTATAAACTCAGGGACGACACTAGAGCGACAAAAGCGAGCGAGTATATACATTAGTAGATTCGACCACTGACGACACGATCGGATAGGGGAACTAGCATGGGCAACGTAATCAACAGTCTCGGTTTGTGTGGCAAACCATATCGTGAGTGTTTTGAGAGAAAAACTATTTCGATTTTCACGGCATTTTTTTAACACACAGCAAAGCCAGACGACCTCCGTGACTCGCTTCTACCCAGGGGTTTCGAGTTCCAATCCTGATGGTGCCCAAATTTTAAAAAAATGTAAAAATATGATAACTCACACGCTTCTTCGCGTAGGAAATAATCCCTATTTTCCTAAATCTCAAATGCGTCCACGACCACAATTAGATTGAGAACCACTGTTTCAGACGGATATACGAGTGGCATAGAGCCAAACCAGCCTATCCAACAAAACCAAAAAATGAATTATGTTAAAATTTGAATCACATAACGTTTCTTTATAAGCCAGAAATGCATTTACTTCAAAATTCTAAATGGTACTACTGCTGACATCTATCATTGTTTTGGCAACGCGATTTTCGTGATATACTTTCATGCCAAATTTGCCTATCAAACAAAAAAACATTAATCATCAAATAATTTTGTCATAATATTATATTAGAATGATTTTATTTTTATTGTAATAGTTTTAGAATGTATCTGTTCAATGAATAAAAAACATTAATTACACATTTGATTTATAATAACCCAAAGACTTTGAGCTCCATTATCTCATTTCAACATATTCGTTGTATAGGCTGGTTTGGCACTTCGCCACTCATATGATAGTCATAAATATTGTCATATTAGCCCACTTCTAACGACGTCTACAAACATAAATTACACTAAACTACATCTAAAGTTGAATGTATTACTATCACATATCGGAAGATATACAATAGTTTCTTTGTAGTTCGTCTTTCCTTGGTTGCGGTTTTCTTACCAAACATACATTTTTTAAACATATGCAGATACGGGGGAGTACCTAATCTAATGGCTACAGCCACTACCTTTATATTCTTACAATCAACTTATACATGCAGTACCCGGCGGTAAGTAATACACATCGGGCTTAAGAAAGAGACTGTCGGTCATAATCGGCTAACTACGGCTTTGTAGAGCGTCGTCTCCGTCATTCATACACATGTTCCGTCACGATTTGTCAGTCGTCATAGTCAGTTTAGATACCGGACTATTAGCGCATTGTACGACAGAGACGACGCTCTACAAAGCCGAAGCTAGCCGATTATGGCCGACAGTATCTTTCTTAAGCCCGATGTGTATTACTTACCGCCGGGTACTACTGTACGTGTATTTATATATGTCCATAGAGGGTTTGAGTCCCGAGTTAGAGCGCTCTTGAGGAGAGTTTGTTCTCTAAACGGCGCTATATAAACTGTCCTTTTATTATTAGAATTCATTGACATCCACCAGAGTGCTTGTTGCCCCACCCGATTGGCACGTCAGTCGGGACGGCCGTTGCAAGTCCCGTTCCGTCTGATGTCCAGGCCGCGCGGTTAGAACAATGGGTCATAACGCCCGTAACCCTGCCAGCCCGCCCGGGCTTTAATCAGTCCCGACAATACCCGAGCTCCGCGGCCCGCGCTCACTTACCGCTACCCGACCGATAGGTATCAACACCGTGGAATCCAGCACTAATTTGCCGCTGAGCAGAGCTGCGGACAGCACATGGCACATTCAATTATAGCGCTTGGCTATATAGCACTTATTTAATTTTACTAATAATTTCCCTATTAAGGTCAACGGTGCACTCAGTGCTGTATTTAGCACTAAATCAATTACAAAATCTTTGAAAACATATCGAATATAAGCAAATACATACATACGAGGGTGGTCCGATAAGTACTTAGCCTACAAAATAATAACAAAATTTTTGGAAAAGTGGCGATTTATTTCTCAACATAATCTCCTTTGATTTCGATACACTTGACCCAGCGATGCTCCAACTTCTTTAACCCGTCTGAAAAATACGTTTTCTGGAGGTCTGCAAAGTAGGCCTCCGTGGCGGCGATAACCTCCTCATTCGACTCAAATTTCTGCCCGGCGAGTGACTTTTTCAAATTTGGAAACAAAAAGAAGTCGCACGGGGCCAAATCCGGAGAATACGGTGGATGGGGCAGCAGTTCGTAGCCTAATTCTACCAATTTGGCCGTGGCGACAGCGGAGGTGTGAGCCGGTGCGTTGTCATGATTGAAGAGCACTTTTTTCTTGCTCTTCCGATAGTGGTGCCATCGGGCGGTGAGGCTAAGTACTTATCGGACCGCCCTCGTATGAATCAGTGGCAGGGCGTCCATGAATTTATTTATGTCTTCATTCCGCCTTCTTTCAAACATTGACCTTCCACAAATTTTCCTTAGTGCACGCATCTCCACAGCATTAATCTTACTCTTATCCTTCTTCTATCAAGTCCAAGTTTCACTTCCATACACAACGGTGGGCACCAACACACTGTTATATATTGTCATTTTTGCTACTGTTGATATTGCGCGGTGGTTGAATATAACATTAAGTGGTCCGTTTACCTTGTTCCCTGTCGCTACCCTTCTTTCAATGTCCTTTTCAACCCGCCTATCACACGTTAACTAACATACTGCCCAGATAACAAGAACTCATAAACCTGCTCCAGTTTTTCCGAGTTAATTAATATGTATGTAGCGATCCTTACTCCCTGTGATCACAGCGCGAGCCGCTTGTTATTGTTTAGCGAGAAAGAGACAGCGACATATCTTCTGCGCCTTTCTACACACATTCAAAATCATATAAATGCGGGACGTGTAACAATAAATATTGTTTAGCGAGAACGAGACAGCGACATATCTTCTGCGCCTTTCTACACACATTCAAAATGATATAAATATGAGACGTGTAACAATAAATAACCATTTCATATTCGGATTACAAACTACGAGTTTTATTTAAACAACGCTCATCTTCCCATTGCGGGACACACTTTTTACAATACTCCTTTCTACAACCATCACCTTTGATTTCGCTATATTAATTTCCAAAACCTTTACTATACATCTCTCATATAGCTCATATCCCTTAAATCTCCTCCATTCCCACCAAACACAACCATATATTAGATTCGTATACAGTACAACCTTATAAGATTATTTCAGAGAGAGGTTTGTGTGTGTGGATTTAAGTGATAATCAGAATTAAAGCTCTTTTTTTTTAAACTGGCCTCCAGTGGGAATCGAACCCGCGAACTCTGGATCGGAAGAGAGTCGTCTTACCAACTAGGCCAGGGAGGTCGTCACAAATTTTGATGTTAAATGGTTTAATAGTACGTAAGTAAATCCGTCAGAAAACGAACTTGGGGCGGCACCCGCTAGTTTACGTGAATGTTAACCGTTAAACCACGGTCGTCTTCAACTGATATACTTGTAGATAGCTCCTAAATCCCACAACACAAATTATTATCATTGGATAACACGAGAGAGCGAGCATTCGGCTAAAGAAAGGCCCTACGTGGGGGCGTGTGACCCGGAAAATAAAAACACACTAAAAAAAGTCCCAGAATCAGATATTCTGGCAGAATATATGAAATATTATACAGTGACCCAGAATAAAGTTCAGTATTGAAAAATGTATAATTAAACAATGGTTTGTTTTTATTAAATTTAGTTACTATAGTTCGGAAATTCTAGGATGAGTCCTGTGACAGCTCACCAATTTGCCCCAATACAACCTAATGTAATGTATTTAACTAAATAACTTGATATTTATTAGAATTGAGGCTTTTATTAAAGGTGATAAAATAATTAAAATTACTGAACATCGTTACAAGGTCGTATTGGGCAAATTTGTGAGCTGTCACAGGACTCATCCTAGAATTTCCGAACTATACAAACATGTAAACATTAAGGACAATACTTTGCCTCTGGAGTTGAGTAACCCTGCATCAACATGTGGAAGGTTTCGATTCTGCAAAGCAACTTGCATCTCGTTCTACAAGTGAGCCCATGTGTTTTCTATATCTCAAGATCTATCCATAAAATTCTCGCAAAATCCAATTCTTCTTGTTCTATGTAAGCGTTGTTCCACTAAAAACAAATCTTAGTTCTTTACCACTATAAAACAAGTCTTTGACAATTACGTAAGTCTACTTCGTAAAATTTGGTAATATTTTGTGATATACATACATATATTGAACTTAAATATACATATTAATATTAAATAATTTTAAACAATGACTTTGTAATTTATTATTACTACTGCTTTGTGTATCTCCTGTCCATGTTAGTTTAAAACAAAGTTGTGTATTTTTTGTCAATAATTTTAAGTATAATATATAACCTGTCATATGTTAATTTGTACATAAAATACACGGTTGTGGCGTCAAATAAATAAATGTAACTAAAGGTTGGAATTATTTTTTTTGAAAATAATTTCGAAATGACCAACATCGCGTCGAAGGCATTCGTCTAATCTGGCTAGATTATTTTTAAAGCGCGCGCTTGCTTGTATCCCGAGGTATCGAATCGATCTTTAGAAAATTGTATTGTTTCAAGTGCAGCGCAGTCGTTGGATTATTTGCGTTTACTAGACTTTTAGTGTCCCCAGTAAACTAGGTTTTTGCCTGTATCTCACTGAGGACATATTAATCTTATTTTTATCTTTCTTCGGCCAAGTTCAAGTTTAACTTAACATACATACGTCAAGTCTGTAAAGTTCAAGTTTCACTTCCTTGCATTTTATAGTCATGTTTATTTAGGAAATTTCTTCCAAGCAACTAAAAAAAATAATAAAGCGCGAATGTGAAAAAAAAAAACAAGACTAGGCCATTTTTCTTCGAGATTCTAACCTTAAGCCCCCGGCTTTAAATTCAAGCACTATTCACAAAGCCACGAGTCGCACCGAACAAGTTCATTTGGTAGTTAGTATCAACATAAATAATTTATCGATTTCACTGTTTAAAATGCGAAAAAAAATACGTAAACGAATGACAGTCTATTATCACTAGTAAACACGAACTGATAATCACAAGGAAAACACTTCACCTGATATTACAAATATTTTATGTCTACATTTTTAGGGTAAGCGCGTATCTTACCTTTCCAAGTCGCGCAGGTCGTAAAAAAATTTAATCAAAATAATTTTCTTACAAATTTTGAAATGCGAGTATCGCGTCGAAATCTCGCTGACCTTTACAGATTAGCGAGAAGAGCACAGAATAGATCAACCCCGGCACAGAGCCGGCACTCTGCAGACGAGCCTGGGCTGGGGCTGAGCGATGATGCAATCCAACAAACGGCACACTACGGGCACGTTTATTGTGTTTAATTATTTAAAATCTCGCTGACCTTTACGGATTAGCGAGAAGAGCACAGAATAGATCAACCCCGGCACAGAGCCGGCACTCTGCAGACGAGCCTGGGCTGGGGCTGAGCGATGATGCAATCCAACAAACGGCACACTACGGGCACGTTTATTGTGTTTAATTATTTAAAATCTCGCTGACCTTTACGGATTAGCGAGAAGAGCACAGAATAGATCAACCCCGGCACAGAGCCGGCACTCTGCAGACGAGCCTGGGCTGGGGCTGAGCGATGATGCAATCCAACAAACGGCACACTACGGGCACGTTTATTGTGTTTAATTATTTAAAATCTCGCTGACCTTTACGGATTAGCGAGAAGAGCACAGAATAGATCAACCCCGGCACAGAGCCGGCACTCTGCAGACGAGCCTGGGCTGGGGCTGAGCGATGATGCAATCCAACAAACGGCACACTACGGGCACGTTTATTGTGTTTAATTATTTAAAATCTCGCTGACCTTTACGGATTAGCGAGAAGAGCACAGAATAGATCAACCCCGGCACAGAGCCGGCACTCTGCAGACGAGCCTGGGCTGGGGCTGAGCGATGATGCAATCCAACAAACGGCACACTACGGGCACGTTTATTGTGTTTAATTATTTAAAATCTCGCTGACCTTTACGGATTAGCGAGAAGAGCACAGAATAGATCAACCCCGGCACAGAGCCGGCACTCTGCAGACGAGCCTGGGCTGGGGCTGAGCGATGATGCAATCCAACAAACGGCACACTACGGGCACGTTTATTGTGTTTAATTATTTAAAATCTCGCTGACCTTTACGGATTAGCGAGAAGAGCACAGAATAGATCAACCCCGGCACAGAGCCGGCACTCTGCAGACGAGCCTGGGCTGGGGCTGAGCGATGATGCAATCCAACAAACGGCACACTACGGGCACGTTTATTGTGTTTAATTATTTAAAACACAACGCCTTAATGTTGTTATTCCTTTCACTTTTATTTCCGCGAGTTTGCAATATAGAGAGGTCGGTAAACTGGCAAATAAGTACTAAGAAACGTCGAATCGGATATTTAAAGGTAACCGTGATAAATGGCAATGTTAGAACGGGTTATAATAAAGTTATACGCAGTCTTTCGGAGTGTTGTTATCGCGTGGTTTGTCCCGTGATATCGATGTTTAAAAAATGTTGCAGTTTTCGTATTCAGTGCTTGTTCGTACCCTTGTTGTTCGCCATTGGCGAAGTTGGCAACGAATAAGCCTTGAAAATGAAAACTGCAGCGTTTTCGAAATGTCGACATCATAGGCCAAACCACGCGGTACAACACTACGGAAGACCTTCTTATATATTACAACTGATATGAAGAACCGCCAAAAACCCTCAAAACATATTTGGATTACAATAAAAGTTACTCTAATTACACATTGATATTATTACTATTTAATTAAGACTCTTAATACTGGACTCCAACAGGAACATTATCGGGTAAGAAAAAATTTATTTTTATATATATAACCTACATATTTGAGTTAATTTATGATTTCGTGTTACATTATGTTGACTACTTAGTTTTAAATATGCATGCAATTTGCATATTTGCGCACTTCTCTCTTTTTTTCTTGCACATATAAGTTGATGGGCTGCACAATGAAAAAATTAGGGGGAACGTTAATTAAGAGCGGAACAAAAAAAGGACAATTAATAAACAAAACGGCACACAGACACGCAAAAACGGGCTATCATAGAGGCATCGTTGGGAAAAGACAGGTCCTAACCCTTTATATTGTGTTTGTTTGCTAAAACGAGCTATCATAGAGAGACATCGTTGGGAAGAGACAGGTCCTAGCCCTTTATATTGTGTTTGCAAAAACGGGATATCATAGAGGCATCGTTGGGAAGAAGCAGGTCCTAACCCTTATATTGTGTTTGTTTGCTAAAACGAGCTATCATAGAGAGACATCGTTGGGAAGAGACAGGTCCTAGCCCTTTATATTGTGTTTGCAAAAACGGGATATCATAGAGGCATCGTTGGGAAGAAGCAGGTCCTAACCCTTTATATTGTGTTTGTTTGCTAAAACGGGATATCATAGAGAGACATCGTTGGGAAGAGACAGGTCCTAACCCTTTATATTGTGTTTGTTTGCAAAAACGGGCCATCATAGAGAGGCATCGTTGGGAAGAGACAGGTACTAACCCTTTATATTGTGTTTGTTTGCTAAAACGGGCTATCAAAGAGAGACATCGTTGGGAAGAGACAGGTCGTAACCTTTTATATTGTGTTTGTTTGCAAAAACGGCCTATCATTGAGAGGCATCGTTGGGAAGAGACAGGTACTAACCCTTTATATTGTGTTTGTTTGCTAAAACGGGCTATCATAGAGAGACATCGTTGGGAAGAGACAGGTCGTAACCTTTTATATTGTGTTTGTTTGCTAAAACGGGCTATCATAGAGAGGCATCGTTGGGAAGAGACAGGTCGTAACCCTTTTTTATATTGTGTTTGTTTGCAAAAAAAATATAATGAAATTGCCACAAAGCTTTAAGCTTGTCAGGTTACACTATATGCCAAGATAATATACACTGCAGAAAAAATCAAATTATGATCAAAAGGTTCTTAGAGAAATTAAAGGTAGAAACTCATAACGTTGGAAGGGGGCGGGATAACGAAAGAGACATTCAAATTCAAATGGTTATACAAATGGAAAGAGCGAAACATTCTACAATAGAATCTCGCGATATTGTATTACGCCGAAAACCGCACTGGAGACATGGTCCTGGAAGGCGCCCAAAATGGAAACTAAGTGATAAGATACCGAGCAAACAGGAAGAATTGTGGTCTCGAGCAAAAATAAAAGACGTATCATTGTGTTGTACTGATTTAGAGAAAATGTAAAATGAAACGATGTACCAAACGTCTTAATAAATTTTAAATAATATTAATGATATGTGACGTTTTGTGAACGCCTTCATCTGGAAGTCGCTTAATTCATTTGTAAAAGTGCGAGAATGGGAAAATTGCAACTTTGTTTTACTTCAACTCGCGGTAACAATGTCTCTCAAACGCAAGTATTACCTTGATCAAAAAGTTTTAGGACTTTATTCATAAAATCGAAAATACAAGTTTATTCATCAAAATCGATATGGTCCCATTCAAAGTACACCCCATCGACTGCAACGCACTTACGCCAGCGCTTGATCCAATCCTCGAAACACCGCTGGTACTCAATTTTCGGTATGTCCATCAGAGCCGTCTTCGATTTTTTCATGACATCCTCTCGGGTACTGTAACGCGTTCCGCGAAGCGATTTTTTAAGTCGGTTGAACAGGAAAAAGTTGCAGGGAGCCAGATCAGGTGAATTCGAAGGCTGCTGGATATTAGTCGTGTTGTTTTTGGTCAAAAACTCGTGGAAATTATGTCTTTCGCGATTTCAACGCGGTCCTTTTTTTGGATGAAATTGAGGTATTTCGGCACCAGTTTTGCAGCGACACGTCTGAGGCCCAAATCACTAACCAAAATGTCTTGAGCGGATCCATAAGCCAATCGGGTGACTGACAGCGCCACACGGTGGCCGGTGCTAAATCTTTTTGATCAAGGTAGTATGTATGTAATGTAATGTAAAGGGATAAAACTCCCATAAGACAACCAGATCATTAGAAAAGTGCTCGTAACTTAGAATTGAAATTCATGACATAACATCTGTATGGCACCGGCACAAAGAACTGTAACAATAGGTGGATGGCTGCTGCTTGATGTACGGAGAATTCAGCTCACGTTCAGAGGCGTAGATCGGTGAAAAGGTAGCAGGGTGAAGAGATTCCTCTTAGGCAGGTGTTAGATGATCGCAAGTAAAACACAGTAGGCAGGGTGAACTGAGAAGTGATTTATTTTGGTTTTGACCTTTTTTTATCCTGGCTAGTTTATTGCTATGTGGCAATCTCTTCCAACCAACCAGAAATATGTTTTTATAGGCCCTAAGTGAAAACCAGACTGGAATCCTATTTTTTTTTAATCTGAGTTCCAGTTAAGATCGAACCCACAACCTCCAGATCAGCAGACAAGTGTCTTTCTACCAGGCCACGGAGGTCGTCACCCTTCTTATGTATGGTCAATCGCTCATCGCAAGCGCCTGTTTTCGCCACTGCCTGCCGTTTTTCGGAAGTTTTGCGCAAGCAGAGGCCGGCCGGCTTGTGATATAGTCTCGCGATGACCGTGCATAAGTCTCATTTCCGTTGCGGTCGCGACGCGGACCTCAAGAAACATAAATATACATCCAAAACCCAAATAATATAACTACGAATTTATACATTTCAAACAAGAAAACAAATACACAATTGTTTTATGGTGACGCATACGTCCGATACATCTTCAGCTTTATTACCAAAAGGGATGTTACAAATTCCATTAACAGGAAGGGGAAATAATGCCTCCATTCTCGAATAACTGAGAATCCCCGATAGATTGTCTATAATATGACTTTACGAGACTTGCGATTCTTTAGGCACATTGCTCGAGGCCAAGCAGACAGTTTGAAGATGCTTGTGGTCACTGAAAGCGGGGAAGAACGTCGCGCAAGAGGAAGAGTCCAAATGTGTTGGACTGACAAAGTGAGAGACGCAACAGGACTATCTTTAACAGCTGCTCTTCCAACTGAGGAGTACAGTGATGGATGAAAAGGAATCATCAGAGGCTGTCATGGCGTAACGACGATCAATCGTGAACTACACGACAGGATGATGATGAATACTAATAAAAATATAAATATTTTTCAAAATTAAACCTCAAAGGTTAAGAGCAGTAGTTTCAAAATAACGCTGAACATGGGCTGAATACATATTTTAATAGCATTTGAAGGGTCAAATACATACTTACATATTCTCGAGCTAATTTCCTCAGGCACGTGTACGAGCTTCGTTTGCCCAGTTTCTCTAAATAATTAAAAAGGTGACAAGGAAATTAGTTTCCAGAGAAAACTAAAGACGGATTTAAAAGAGTGATAAGAAGCACATAGCACATACCTTTTCTTTAATGGAGTATTCTCATTTGGATTTTTTTTTCATTTCGTTTTTTTATAATCCTTTCTGAATCATTTCCAGTGAGAAATTTTCAAAAATCTTGAAAATTCGAAAAGTTATGAGGGTTTATAGTCGAGCGCGCCGGTCGAAAAATGACCTGGGCTTCGCAGCTTTCGGGTCGTCTATTGTTATGGCAGCAGCCTTATTTTCCAAGAATTCTCGTCCAATAGGATTTCTTGGAATGATGAATTGATATTTAGTTTGTCGGTTTTTTTTTTAACAAGTTTATATGGCCCTGGAATTGCTGATTAACAGTAAGTTGAAAATATTTACTTTAATTCGTGTAAAAATCGCACTTGAAACTTTAAACGCGTTTCCTGAAAAATCACTTTTTTTAAACTATTCCCGTAAGAACTCCAAAACTAATTAACCGATTTTAATTACTAAGTACTTATTCTCTTTGTTATATATCTCTCTATAGCCGGTACTAGAATTATTTCAATCTATTCATTTTTTCGATGTTTTTTCACTCTCTAAAGACAAAAAAAAATATTTTAATTTCAACAACCCGCCATTTTTTTTTCTAATTATTTTTTTTAATTATTCAAGTACCGGCTATAGCCAACAAGTTTTCTGAATAAAACAGTTTTTTTTTAATTTTCAGACTTGTACAACGACCACAATTACGTGCATAACATAACATAATGGATCCCCCCCCCCCCCCCAAATTTCTAGGCAGGAATCTTAGCAACACTTTAAGGGAATGAAGGCTGAAGAAGATCCTTCGGCTTACCTCATTTATTTGATCTCGCCATGAGTGTTATCTATTAGCACTGCTAAAATAGAGTAATTTAAAAAAAACATTAAGCTCACCGAATTTTTATTGTGCAAAATAAAAGTCTAACACGCACACCTACTTTATGCTCTTTCGGATTTCAAAACCTTTTCGATGGTTCAGCATCCATGACAGCTGAAGTTATATTATCGTTACACACTGTTAGTTATCTACGCTTCATTTGAAGCGTTCATGTCGCATTTCTATAAAGTATCGTATCGGCATTAACGAGACAGATTTAGACAGACGTGGAGAATGGATGGAGAAATCTCCGTGATGCGGTCCAGAGAAACTGGCATTCCGAGACATACACGGACCACATCATTCAGTCCGCAATTTATAACCAGCGGCGTGGAAACACCTGACAACTGTTATCAGATAAGGCGGTACGCGTGGATTAACAAGAAATAGCTACTCGGGCTTATCAAGACCAGCTTAACACAGAGAGATCGACTAATCTAGGTTACGAAGACCAATGGGAGATCCACAGTCCCCACTTGATCGATAGCAATCTACATAGATTATCTAATAACAGTCATTTCGAAATTTGTCACACTTTGTCGTGTATTACGTAATTTGAAGCAGTTATTGTTGAACACGTATAGTCCAGTTACATTAGGAAAGCGCTTAAAAGTGTTTAAAAAAAAACATCACAGTTAAATTTCGTAGTTCAAAAAAAAAAAAAAAAAGAGGTATTGAATTTACCAAAAATAAGAAAATTAAAATCCTATCAATATTCCAACTCACCGAATATGTCTTCAATACATATGCAAATGCGGGGAAGCTCCAATTAAACAGGCCGCAGCCGATACCTTCCCATCCCTACACTCAGCACCTACACCTGATCTTATAAACTTATGTATTTATTTCCCTGTTAAATGTTTTATGGTCGTCGCTGCTGTCTACGCTCTTCGGTCATCAGCCTACAGTCCCTCAGACGGTAGTGAAGTAAGAGATAATGAGCAAAGAAAGCTCACAAAGACTCGCCGTGCTACGTCTTTGCGCCTTCTTCACCGTCATCTACAGCATCGTCACCTCATATCTACCGTCTTCACCATCGTCGCCACACTGAGGCCCCCGGGATGAGCGGGAGGACGCCTAACCTGAACTGCGCCACCAGGGCCAGTGACATGAGCGCTCGAACGCCTTTGGATATAGTCACCACGCCCAACTATGGTTGATACAAATGAAGAGCAGAGATGCAGAGAGCGTAAAAATTATGGATAAATTCGTACACAAAATACTTAATATATGTATACATACATAAATAACACAATCACACATACACGTATGACACAACAGTGGAAATGGTATTCCCTCAAATCACTGACAAAAGATCGACGGTGCAGTAAAATGCACACGTTTTAAAAATTTAATATAAGCCAAAGGACTCGTTGCTTACTTGCTTTCAATATTCCAACAAGGATTTTTTTCTCATAATATTGACGGGTCATTTCCAAAGGCAGGTTTTTTTTTTTCATAATATTGAGGGATGATTTATTTCCAAAGGCAAAAACATTGAAAACAATAAAAATTCAGGATTAATCACAAAGAGACAAATCATTGCAAATGTTAGAATGTTTGCAGATCTCACACATTATGACGACTGCAAAATGGGGAGTTAAAAAGCAACGATTGCTTCGGAGGTAACTAAATGTCCAGACACTCAATGTTGAGAACCGAACCGGTATAATACGAGTATGATGGCGCAATATGACTCGACTCACAGATATAAATACATCAAGGATGACCACGTCACTTTAGATGCCATACCTCCCTCATTACACGCTTTGTTTTCAATAAATAGATATATCTTACAACACATACATGAAGGACGACCTCCGTGTCCTAGTTGGTGAAACACATGTCTTCTAACCCAGAGGCTGTGGATATCACGGACGCTCATTGCAAGCGCCTGTTTTCGCCCGTGCATGCCGTGATGACTTGCGAGATATCACAATTCTCGCAAGTTTTCGCATGCATGGGCCGGCCGACTTTTGATACTGTCTCGCGCGATGCCCCCCCGCAAAAGGAGCATTTCAGTTACGGTCGTGACACAGCACAGACCTCAACAAATACATCATATGTTTTGGGTGACGCATACGTCCGATACATTTTTAATTTTATATTTATATTTTGTCTACTTAGAGAGATCATCATCAGAAGTATTATTGAACTGCAGATACAAGCTGGTAGATACTTTACTGTGAATGTTCGTGTCTTCATCTCTAAGGTGCGTCAACATCGCAATGACTGGAATAAATGTACTCACTACTAGGAAGTGCGAACGGGAACATCCCAACCAGGAAGAGTGACCGGGAACACGCCCGTAGCGTGGCATGAGTCACCAGCCTCGCTGACAGCAATAGGGGCCCACAACGGAATCTCACGTACAGTACAGTTACACCTCGCTATAACGTAACTGACAAAAACATACTTCACGTGGCAACACCAACTTGATTTCAATTAAGTTGACGCTGAAAATATTCGGACATTACTGAATGCCAGTGACACGATAATCCTCTCACAAATGAGGAACTACAAGAAGTGACTGAAGAACATTTGAGATGAGATGACGCTAATTCTGATATCGATGCGGAGGAACCACCGGTTAACGTTTTAACAACAAAAATGATATCAGATTGTCTCAGTCGAGTGTCTCATCCGATTCTCAGTCGAGCGTCTCATCCGATTGTCTTAGTCGAGCGTCTCATCCGTTAGACGTTTTATAGTAAAATGATTCTAATTTTGCGCGAAACTGTGAGTAAAATATTATAGTAACGTATTAAATGCTTTAAACTGTTAGGCCTCGGCCACTCAGGTAGGAGCCTCACTTGGTGCTTAGAGCTACGCTACTAGGTGACTATAATAGTCACATAGCGTGGCGCGAAGCGTGCAATGTAGTCATTGCGATAGTATGGGGTGCGTTGGTTCGCTAGGATATGTCACCTAGCTCGCAGCGTAGCTCTAAGCACCAAGCGAGGCTCCTTCCTGTGTGGCCGAAGCCTTACAGTACAATGTTACGTGATAATAATAAAAAAGCGATGCAATCGACACTTCATCGATTTTAATTTTTTAAAAAAAAGTTCCATTCACTTATATCCGTATTTTTTTAGATTTTTTATATTTATAATTATACTTGATGATACGTAGACTTGACTTCCAATTTGAATTTTTTCAGTCAAAAAGTTTTTACACAAACATACCATCACGCCATCTCCCTATCACGGTAGGCAAAGAGGACAGAGAGACATCATTTCCTATCTCGACACACATCCTTAGTCTAGTCTACTTCCATTCTACACCTTCTCATAAAACTTCTGACTTTCAACGTTTCCTGCTTTAAGAAATCGGGTAAATCAGGTGGCATATAATAACGACGCATTTAAGCATAAAATATGCAATCCACCGTTAACCCTACCTTCCCTGTGATGTGTAACTAGTACACATTGCTTCTAAAAACTTTAATATCTCTATAAATATAATAAATACTGGGTTCAGATTTTAGGTATTCCTCTGTAATACATTTACGCATTGAATGAAAAAATAATATTAATAATAATTAGCACTTATCGGCCACATCAAAGATATATTGTGAAAATTGGGAATAAATTCACCAATACAATAAAACGTGTGACGTAGGTATATTCATTCTAAAAAAAAACACTATGGGTGAGGAAGCGACGCTATTCACGTCTCACTCTCACTCTATTTCTGTATATGTGAACGCAAGAAATAGAATGTCACTTCGGAGTTGTGTTTCTTCTTTCGAGGTATAAAATACACGAGGTTAGTCCGTCTCAGGTCTCAGTCGCTTTAGCGCATTAATCTGCGGTGGTATTTTCGCCCGTTTTGTGAATGTCGGCCGATGTTTTTTTTTCATGTTTTCAGCAATTAAATTTCAATTATTATCACTTTTAACTTCAAATTTAATTAATTTAAGCGATTGGCTATGAATATTCTTAATTTGAATATTCTTAATTTTTCGATTTTAAATCGCTCATTTTTATATGTGTATTGAATACACAGCACCAGAACGGGTGTTTTTTTTAGCACAGAATAGGAAAGGTTAATAATGCTTACATACCATCATTCCATATCCCTGTCGGGGTAGACAGAGAGGACTGAGCACCAGACTTTCCTATCTTGACACACATCCTCAAGACTCTTTTCATTTTAGTAATCTAACATTGTTGTTATCTCTTTCCTACTCTGTTAACGATAGTTCTGTTAACGTAATACTTTTGAGAAACGTATTCCTATCGCTAAACGAGGTATAGTGGAACCTCGATTGTGGAACTTAATCCGTTCCATAAGACAATTCAAAAACCGATTAATTGGATTAGATTAATTCGTTCCAGACTCCCAAAAATACACAGCGCGGCAAAACAATAAATAAATAGATTCAATAAATTTTAATTTAACTGCATTTGACCTGTACTGAGGCGAGCTGATGACATAAGTGGGTGGTGAGGCAGATGGAGAAGATGAGAGATGTTATTCTTTGGAAAGGAAGTGATCTTGCATAAAAACGTCAAGTGACAGTCCTTCTGGGGTTCTTTCTCACTAAAATTGTCCAATGAAGTTTTTTTTTTCCGAAGCGTGACATGGCATTGCCATTGAAAATGCACGTTCGAAGACCAAATGAAAACAATATGTTCGAGATGAGAGACTTTCGAGAGCCGAGGTTTTACTGTATTACTGTACCTATAATACAAACAAGCGTTGCATTGCGCCGAACCACACTGTTTGTGACTTATTGTTAACAATATACTGTTATTGTATTGTATTGTATAATATTTTACATTGAATTCATTGTAACCATCATTAACATTGAAATGTTTACAGATAGTAAGTACATACTAAAGCGAAATGTGACTCATATCAACAATTATAAACAATCGATCGTTTAACAAATAACTAATAATAACTTGGGCCTTGTCCCTTGTCTCCTGACCCCATTTCGACTTAATTGTATTGTATTCCACTTTCGTTGTATACAGTACGACCTGGCGGGTTTACTGTCATATGAAATATCCTCCAACCAACCAGAAAGATGTTAAAGAGGTCTTCAGTGAAAACCAGGCTGGAATCCTTTTTTTAAATAGTCGAGTTCCAACGGGAATTAAACCCACAACCCCCGGGTTAGCAGACAGTGGTCTTAACAACTGCGTCACGGAGGACACTGTAATAAGGCTGTCCGAAAAGTAATTTTGTATATTTAGGTAAGGTTAGGTTAGGTTACCCCCGGGTTGGCAGACAGTGGTCTTAACAACTGCGTCACAGAGGAAACTGTAATAAGGCTGTCCGAAAAGTAATTTTGTATATTTAGGCTAGGTTAGGTTAGGTTACCCCCGGGTTGGCAGACAGTGGTCTTAACAACTGCGTCACAGAGGACACTGTAATAAGGCTGTCCGAAAAGTAATTTTGTATATTTAGGTAAGGTTAGGTTAGGTTACCCCCGGGTTGGCAGACAGTGGTCTTAACAACTGCATCACAGAGGACACTGTAATAAGGCTGTCCGAAAAGTAATTTTGTATATTTAGGTAAGGTTAGGTTAGGTTACCCCCGGGTTGGCAGACAGTGGTCTTAACAACTGCGTCACAGAGGACACTGTAATAAGGCTGTCCGAAAAGTAATTTTGTATATTTAGGTAAGGTTAGGTTAGGTTACCCCCGGGTTGGCAGACAGTGGTCTTAACAACTGCGTCACAGAGGACACTGTAATAAGGCTGTCCGAAAAGTAATTTTGTATATTTAGGCTAGGTTAGGTTAGGTTACCCCCGGGTTGGCAGACAGTGGTCTTAACAACTGCGTCACAGAGGACACTGTAATAAGGCTGTCCGAAAAGTAATTTTGTATATTTAGGCTAGGTTAGGTTAGGTTACCCCCGGGTTGGCAGACAGTGGTCTTAACAACTGCGTCACAGAGGACACTGTAATAAGGCTGTCCGAAAAGTAATTTTGTATATTTAGGCTAGGTTAGGTTAGGTTACCCCCGGGTTGGCAGACAGTGGTCTTAACAACTGCGTCACAGAGGACACTGTAATAAGGCTGTCCGAAAAGTAATTTTGTATATTTAGGCTAGGTTAGGTTAGGTTACCCCCGGGTTGGCAGACAGTGGTCTTAACAACTGCGTCACAGAGGACACTGTAATAAGGCTGTCCGAAAAGTAATTTTGTATATTTAGGCTAGGTTAGGTTAGGTTACCCCCGGGTTGGCAGACAGTGGTCTTAACAACTGCGTCACAGAGGACACTGTAATAAGGCTGTCCGAAAAGTAATTTTGTATATTTAGGTAAGGTTAGGTTAGGTTACCCCCGGGTTGGCAGACAGTGGTCTTAACAACTGCATCACGGAGGACACTGTAATAAGGCTGTCCGAAAAGTAATTTTGTATATTTAGGTAAGGTTAGGTTAGGTTACCCCCGGGTTGGCAGACAGTGGTCTTAACAACTGCGTCACAGAGGACACTGTAATAAGGCTGTCCGAAAAGTAATTTTGTATATTTAGGTAAGGTTAGGTTAGGTTACCCCCGGGTTGGCAGACAGTGGTCTTAACAACTGCGTCACAGAGGACACTGTAATAAGGCTGTCCGAAAAGTAATTTTGTATATTTAGGTAAGGTTAGGTTAGGTTACCCCCGGGTTGGCAGACAGTGGTCTTAACAACTGCATCACGGAGGACACTGTAATAAGGCTGTCCGAAAAGTAATTTTGTATATTTAGGCTAGGTTAGGTTAGGTTACCCCCGGGTTGGCAGACAGTGGTCTTAACAACTGCGTCACAGAGGACACTGTAATAAGGCTGTCCGAAAAGTAATTTTGTATATTTAGGCTAGGTTAGGTTTGGTTACCCCCGGGTTGGCAGACAGTGGTCTTAACAACTGCGTCACAGAGGACACTGTAATAAGGCTGTCCGAAAAGTAATTTTGTATATTTAGGTAAGGTTAGGTTAGGTTACCCCCGGGTTGGCAGACAGTGGTCTTAACAACTGCATCACGGAGGACACTGTAATAAGGCTGTCCGAAAAGTAATTTTGTATATTTAGGCTAGGTTAGGTTAGGTTACCCCCGGGTTGGCAGACAGTGGTCTTAACAACTGCGTCACAGAGGACACTGTAATAAGGCTGTCCGAAAAGTAATTTTGTATATTTAGGCTAGGTTAGGTTAGGTTACCCCCGGGTTGGCAGACAGTGGTCTTAACTGCGTCACAGAGGACACTGTAATAAGGCTGTCCGAAAAGTAATTTTGTATATTTAGGCTAGGTTAGGTTAGGTTACCCCCGGGTTGGCAGACAGTGGTCTTAACAACTGCGTCACAGAGGACACTGTAATAAGGCTGTCCGAAAAGTAATTTTGTATATTTAGGCTAGGTTAGGTTAGGTTACCCCCGGGTTGGCAGACAGTGGTCTTAACAACTGCGTCACAGAGGACACTGTAATAAGGCTGCCCGGAAAATAATTTTGTATATTTAGGTTAGGTTACCCCCGGGTTGGCAGACAGTGGTCTTAACAACTGCGTCACGGAGGACACTGTGGTGGTATGCCGCACGCCGCAATCTTCGTCCGCGTGCACACAACATGCATGCGGCGCATACGCACGGCGCATACGGACGGCCCCCCCCGGCAGTCGAGTTTAATGTGCGACGGCGAATGCACGCGCATTCTTCGATCTACTTCCCGCGCTTCTCTGCCGTAAACTATTACGTTACGAATTAAACAGATAATTAACTTTAATCTATAGTATACGTTATCTTATTGTAAATTGACTTTGTGACTGTTGTGTAAAAAACGTGCATCCTCGAATAAAACTTTAATGGTGATTTAATTGTGTTTTGTTATCTACCTATCGACGGACCCAACTGTGCACGGTAACAGGTACCTACATTGGTGACACCGACCAAGAATACGACAAATACGAAATGCAATCGGAAAACGTGGAAGTTTTTCGCGTCGGCGTACGTATTCCACCCTTTTGGCCCGAAGAACCGGCACTTTGGTTCGCTCAGGTCGAAGGTCAGTTTGTTCTGTCAAATATCACAAATGACGCTACAAAGTTTTACTACGTGACTGCGCAACTGGATCACCAATATGCAGCCGAGGTGAAAGATATTATCACTGCACCACCGGATTCCGACAAGTATGACAAGCTTAAAAGTCAACTCATCAAACGGCTGTCGGCTTCGCAGGAAAAAAAGGTAAAGCAGTTACTAATGCATGAGCAGCTCGGAGATCGCAAACCGTCTCAATTCTTGCGTCATTTGCAAGATTTGGCTGGCCCGTCTGTACCTAAAGACTTTCTTAAGACCATATGGTCTAGTAGATTACCGCAAAATATACAAACTGTAATCGCGTCACAGCCCGATTTAAATTTAGATAAGCTAGCAGACTTAGCCGATAAAATTAATGAGATCGCGCCAACGACTCCTCAAGTGTGTGTCGCAGAAGCAAGCTCATCTAATAATGTTATCAGCGACATGGCAAAACAAATAAGTGAGTTGACAAAACAGGTGCAAGCACTTTCCTCTCAAGTTAAAAATACCTCTCGTTATAGATCACACTCGCGCCATCGCCAACGTAGCCGTTCACATTCTAGGCAAACACGACCAAACTCTTCACATTGTTGGTATCATACCAAGTTTGGTACACAAGCAAAGAGATGCACAAAGCCTTGTTCGTACGAGTCGGAAAACTCTCAGGGCAGCCGGAAGTAGCGGCCAGCGACTGCCCATCACAAACAGGCCGCCTTTTCATCACCGATCGTGCATCAAAAATGGCATTTCTCGTTGACACTGGGTCAGATTTATGTGTTTTTCCTCGCACTGCTATGAAGGCGTCCTGCACGAAAACGGATTTTCAGTTGATCGCAGCTAACAACTCTATCATCCAGACATATGGCCCCGTACGACTAAGCCTAGATCTAGGCCTTAGGCGAAATTTCACTTGGAGCTTCACTATAGCTGATGTTGCTAAGCCCATAATCGGCGTAGACTTTTTAAGTTTTTACAACTTGCTTGTAGATACGCGACATCAGCGCCTTATTGATGGAACTACGACGCTATTTGTTACTGCACTTCAACAGAAGAAGAACGAGGATGTGGCTTCCATCAAGGCTATTGCAGGCGAGACTGAATTCCACGAGATCCTGAGAGAATTTCCAGAGATCACCAAACCTGCAGGTACGTCAGCTCCTTCTAAGCATAATACCATGCATTTTATTAGGACTACGCCTGGTCCACCTGTTAAATGCAGACCACGTCGCTTGGATCCTGAACGCTTACGACTAGCGAAAAAAGAGTTCGAGGACTTAGTAGCCAGTGGCATAGCTAGACCTTCTGAGAGTTCTTGGTCATCAGCACTACACATGGTTAAGAAAAAAACTGACGGCTGGCGACCCTGCGGAGACTACAGAGCTCTCAACGCTCGCACCATCCCCGACAGATACCCTGTCCGTCACATCCAGGATTTTTCTCTCCAGATTCATGGATCCAAGGTATTCTCAACCGTAGACCTGGTCAAGGCCTATAATCAGATAAGGGTTAATCCTGATGATATTCCGAAAACCGCACTTACTACGCCTTTCGGCCTCTTTGAATACCCATTCATGAACTATGGTTTAAGAAACGCTAGTCAAACTTTCCAACGCTTCATCGACGAAGTGCTCAGAGGCTTGGATTTTTGCTATTCCTTCGTCGACGATATCCTCGTGTTTTCTCCATCAATAGAGCTCCATAAACACCATCTACGCCAGCTATTTAATCGCCTCAAGGAGTATGGTGTATTAATAAACACAAACAAATGCGTTTTTGGTGAATCAGAGGTAACATTCCTCGGATATCACGTCTCAACCGCTGGTACTAAGCCATTGGACAGCAAAGTTCAGGTTATTGAAGACTTTCCTACTCCAAAAACTGTCAAAGAACTCCGTCGATTCTTGGGAATGCTGAATTTTTATCGTCGCTTTATTCCCAATGCTGCGCAGATTCAAGCGCCACTCAATTCTTTGTTAGCTGGACAAAAAGTCAAGGGTTCACAGCCAGTTCACATGTCACCCGAACTATTAGCTTCCTTTGAGGAGAGTAAAAAGGCACTGGCATCCGCAACGCTACTGGCACACCCGCAAGTAACAGCAGAGCTGTCTATCACCACTGATGCATCAGATGTTGCGATTGGCGGTGTTCTTCAACAAAAAAAAAATAACAGTTGGGAACCACTTGGATTTTTCTCACGAAAGTTGAGTTCCGCTCAAAAAAAATACAGTCCGTATGACCGGGAGTTGCTAGCCGTTTACGAAACCATCAAACATTTTCGTTACATGGTAGAAGCAAGAAATTTTATAATTTTCACGGATCACAAGCCACTCACTTTCGCTTTCTCCACACCACGTGAGAAATCCTCTCCAAGGCAATTCAGATATCTGGACTACATATCGCAATTTTCGACTGACATTCGTTACATCCCTGGAAAAGATAATATGGTAGCAGACACACTATCCAGAATCGAGGAAATAGCCTTAGGAATAGATTACAAGGCACTTGCTCGTTCTCAAGATACAGACCTGGAACTTCAACAGTTTTTGACAAATGACTCATCGTCATTAAAATTGCAAAAAGTCGCAACTTCAATGTCGAAAATACCAGTTTATTGCGACGTTTCTACGAATTTTCCAAGACCATTTGTCACAACTAGTTACAGACGTCAAGTTTTCGACATGCTGCACAATTTAAGCCACCCAGGGCGTACAGCTACAGTGCGGCTGGTCACCGAGCGTTTCATTTGGCCAGGGATTCGCCGAATCTGTAGAGAGTGGGCAAAGGAATGCATGCACTGTCAACGGTGCAAAGTAACGCGTCACACATCCGCTCCACTTTCCACTTTTCCTAGTCCTTCCTCGAGGTTCGAACACATCCACCTCGACCTCATAGGGCCGCTAACCGTTTCGGCTGATTACAGGTACTGCCTCACCGTCATCGACAGATTTACACGATGGCCTGAAGCATACCCACTCACTGACATCACTGCCGAGACCTGCGCGAAGGCATTGGTTTCTGGGTGGATAGCTAGGTTTGGATGCCCAGCTAGAATCACTACGGATCGAGGGCGGCAATTTGAATCTCACCTCTTCAAATCTATCACGAAGTTAGTTGGCGCACACCACTATGCCACTACATCGTTCCATCCGTCTGCTAATGGCTTGATAGAGCGCCTCCATCGACAGCTGAAGGCAGCCATCATGTGCCATGCTGATTCACAGTGGACCGAGTCTCTTCCCTTAGTCCTACTTGGCATACGCAGCGCCTGGAAGGAGGATCTACAAGTTTCACCAGCAGAGCTAGTATACGGCGAACCTTTACGTTTACCAGGTCAATTTATTTCACCTACGGATGACCACCTAGCCGCCGATATACTAAACTTTTCCACAAGACTCAGCAGCTACATGGCCAAACTATCGCCTAAACCAACGTCATGGCACCGAAATGGACCATTTTATATTCCACGGGACCTTAATGAGACGTCACACGTGCTGGTGCGACAAGATCACGTTCGAAGATCGCTGGAACCACCCTATGTCGGACCATACAGAATTTTAAAACGCAGTCCAAAATTTTTCAAGCTTAATATTAAAGGCAAACCAATAAATGTTTCCATAGATCGTTTGAAAGCTGCATATACGGTAAAAGAGACTGATTTACAAGTTGAACCGACACCAATTCAAGTTCCATCATCCACCACAAATGAAAAACGTACACGTAGCGGAAGGAAAGTACATTTCCCAGAGTACTATCGATCGTAGTAACGATCTCAGCGAGGGAGTACTGTGGTGGTATGCCGCACGCCGCAATCTTCGTCCGCGTGCACACAACATGCATGCGGCGCATACGCACGGCGCATACGGACGGCCCCCCCCGGCAGTCGAGTTTAATGTGCGACGGCGAATGCACGCGCATTCTTCGATCTACTTCCCGCGCTTCTCTGCCGTAAACTATTACGTTACGAATTAAACAGATAATTAACTTTAATCTATAGTATACGTTATCTTATTGTAAATTGACTTTGTGACTGTTGTGTAAAAAACGTGCATCCTCGAATAAAACTTTAATGGTGATTTAATTGTGTTTTGTTATCTACCTATCGACGGACCCAACTGTGCACGGTAACAGGTACCTACAACACTGTAATAAGGCTGTCCGGAAAGTAATTTTGTATATTTAGGTTAAATTAAACGTAAAACTGCACCAAATGCTCATGAACGACGGTCTTCGATAACGATATATATACAGTATCTCAGAAATTTCTCGTGTCGTAAAACGCTGGTTATTCTCGATCGAAATCTTAATGAGACGACGCTCCACAAAGCCGAAGTTAGGCGATTATGACCGACAGTCTCTTTCTTAAACCCGATGTGTATTACTTACCGCCGGGTACTGTACTATACTACGTAATACTGTCTGATGTTTGGCAGATTTTTTTATTATTATAACATTGCAATGACGTACGATGATAAATCCATCCAGGTTGGTTATCAAAAATCCTATGATGATGCCCGTGGCTTAGTTGGTAAGACACTTGACTTCCACCTGAGGGTTTTAGATTCGAATCTCGGTGTATATGTTGACTGTACGAAAGAAAAATAAAATCAAGATGATTTTTTTCAAACCTCTGACTTTGGTTAGCGGTCAAAAAAGAACTTCATTCGCACTGAAGAGTGTCATCGGTTTAGTATGATGATTGACGGAACCTGTAACTATGGCCGATGATTCAATTATTATTTATGATTTGAATGAGGACCTTGAAATTGCAGCAGCAAAGTGCATGAATCATATTGCAACGATAATGGAGAACAGAGACTGCAAACGATGCGCACGGAAAATGAATAATAATACAAGGCCGATAAGCGTTTCCAAGCTGTTGAATTTGTTCGACATTCACATATCATCAAGAGTTCAGTCCAAAGGAGAACACGACTTACGAGTAGCATTGGAGCGCACTCAATCGATATGTTAGCGCTAGTTCGACATTCACATATCATCAAGAGTTCAGTCCAAAGGAGAACACGACTTACGAGTAGCATTGGAGCGCACTCAATCGATATGTTAGCGCTAGTTCGACATTCACATATCATCAAGAGTTCAGTCCAAAGGAGAACACGACTTACGAGTAGCATTGGAGCGCACTCAATCGATATGTTAGCGCTAGTTCGACATTCACATATCATCAAGAGTTCAGTCCAAAGGAGAACACGACTTACGAGTAGCATTGGAGCGCACTCAATCGATATGTTAGCGCTAGTTCGACATTCACATATCATCAAGAGTTCAGTCCAAAGGAGAACACGACTTACGAGTAGCATTGGAGCGCACTCAATCGATATGTTAGCGCTAGTTCGACATTCACATATCATCAAGAGTTCAGTCCAAAGGAGAACACGACTTACGAGTAGCATTGGAGCGCACTCAATCGATATGTTAGCGCTAGTTCGACATTCACATATCATCAAGAGTTCAGTCCAAAGGAGAACACGACTTACGAGTAGCAATGGAGCGCACTCAATCGATATGTTAGCGCTAGTTCGACATTCACATATCATCAAGAGTTCAGTACAAAGGAGAACACGACTTACGAGTAGCATTGGAGCGCACTCAATCGATATGTTAGCGCTAGTTCGACATTCACATATCATCAAGAGTTCAGTCCAAAGCAGAACACGACTTACGAGTAGCATTGGAGCGCACTCAATCGATATGTTAGCGCTAGTTCGACATTCACATATCATCAAGAGTTCAGTCCTAAGGAGAACACGACTTACGAGTAGCATTGGAGCGCACTCAATTGATATGTTAGCGCTAGTCTTCGAAAATTAATATTAATTATTATAATAAAAGGACAAATGAGATGGCACGGAAATGTACTGGAACGGAACTAAACTCCTGGAACGGAACTGTACTGGAACTATTTCTTCACAATGAAAAAAGAGACTTCATCCTCAAATTAAGAAAGCGCACTGTACGATGTTACATTTTTTTGAGTATTTCTTTATGGCGTGGAGACTTGGACACTAACAAAACGAATAGAAGCATTTGAAATATGGTGATACTGGAGAATGTTCAACATTTCCTTGTTATAAAACTTTAAACCAGGGCTGTGGAGTCGGAGTCGGAGCCGGAGTCGGAACATTTTAGGCGGAGTCGGAGTCGGAAAAAATCGACCGACTCCGACTCCGTTTAATTATTTTAACATTTTCTTTAACTTTATTTTCCGCATTATTTTCCGCGCTTAAAATTATTAAATCAGATTTAAGAGCTTCCATAAATCCTGACTTAATAGAAGCAATTCTTTTTTTTGAGATCTAATTCCATTTAGACCACGAATAGGAAATAAGATTTATATAAAGTATATTTACTTTCAAAAATCTTATCTTGTGTTCTATTCAATATTGAATCAAAATAATAATAAACAATATTAATAAGATTTAGTTAACGTATGAAAACAAATGAAGCAACCTTTTTATTTTATTTCAAAGTGTTTTCTTATTTTTTTTAATACCTACCTGTGTTGTTTTTCTAATTATTTTAAAAGTTTTATTTAATTCTTTTTTTAAATATTAATATATATTTTTAATATTATTTTTGTGTGAAGATATTGCTTAATGTGTATTGTTTATATATTTTTTTATTAAATTGTTTCATTTGTGTACGAATATAATTAATTTTTTATTTATACCTGTATCCATTATTAATAAGCCAATATAAATACATTAGGTAGACGCAGTAAATTATAAAATAAAATACAAATTGAAGTCATTGTCAAGAGTCGTAGTCGGAGTCGGAGTATAAAATAAAGCCGGAGCCGGAGTCGGAGTCGGTAAATTTTCATCCGACTCCACAGCCCTGCTTTAAACATATATTATTAATAGTTAAGGCATTAACATTGTGGAGGTTTAAAGACATTGTAATTTGTTTTATCAAACACTGTTTATTCCACTTTTTTGTAACGGTATAACCCTACCGGTTTCAAGGCTTTCACCTCATCTTCAGGGGAGCACCTCATCTTCAGGCACAATACAAGTCTTCTTTGTGCTCTCCTGAAGATGATGTGAAAGCCTTGAAACCGGTAGGCTTATACCGTTACAAAACAGTGGAATAAACAGTGTTTGATAAAACAAATTACAATAACCTTCAAGATATATGCTCGAACTGGATAGTATAAAAATCTGCTACGATGATAGTCATTCTTATAATATTCCATCATTTTTTGTGATATATTAGGTGTACAAATAAGTTTCCGCCGTTTTTTATAAAAAAATGGGCATTTATTGTGAAAGAACGGAACCTCATGTTTTATTCGAAGTAGTACCCATCGCTTGCCACTACTTTTCCCCATCTTTCTGTCAGCATACGAATACCGCGTCAGTCATCATCATCATCTTTTGAGGCTATCCACGAATCGACTCAATTTTTGGTATCTTCATATGATGTGAAGTGCTGCTCAGACAGGCCATGCGTCATCGATCAAAACAAGTGGTAATCAGAAGGAGCAATGTCTGGTGAATACAGCGGGTGGGGTAAAACTTCTCAATTGAGTGTTTCCAAATAGGTTTTGACCGATGCCGCAACATGTGGACTAGCATTATCATGCAGGAGAATAATTTTGTCGTGTCTGGCGTAGTAGTGGGCGCGCTTTTCCTCGAGTGCTCGACTCAATCTCATCAATTATGTTCGGTAGACAGCCCCAGCAATGGTTTCATTCGGTTTGAGCAACTCATAATACACGACACCAAGCTGATCCCACCAAATACACAACAAGAGTTTTTTTCCATGAATATTTGGCTTAGCCGTAGATGTTGAAGCATGACCAGGGGATCCCCATGATTTCTTCCTTTTTGGATTATCATAATGGATGCATTTTTCATCACCAGTGACTATATGGTGCAGAAAACCCTTTCGTTTATGCCTGGCAAGCAGCATTTCACATGTGGAAAATTGGCATTCAAAGTTTCTCCGTGTCAGTTCATATGAATCCCAATTTCTTTGTTTTTGAATCATTCCCAATGATTTCAACCCATGTGAAATTGCTTGTTGAGTCACTCCTAATGTAAGTGCAAGTTCTTCTTGCGTTTGGCACGAATCTTGATCCAATAATACTTCCAATTCCGCGTCTTCGTACACTTTCGGCCTTCCGCTACGTTCTTTGTCTTCGATGTCAAATTCACCGTTCTTAAACTTTTGAAACCACTCACGACAACTTCTCTCACTTAAGGCAGCCTCACCATATGCTTCTACAAGCAATCGATGCGCCTCAGCTGCAGATTTCTTCAAATTGAAGAAGTAAATCAAAAGTTCCCGCAAATGACGCTTATTCGGCTCAAAACTTGACATTTTCGAACACAAAAAAATATGTTATACTGATAAAAATTCACTAATATTTCAAGGTCATGTTGTTGACAGATGTCCAACCTTACGATAATGACATTTTACATCTGACAATTTTAACCATAACTTACTGGTGGCGCCAACTTTTGTCAAACGGCGGTGACTTATTTGTATACCCAATACTACGATGTGATCATAATTTTTTGTGATATACTGCGATGTGATCATAATTTTTTGTGATATACTGCGATGTGATCATAATTTTTTGTGATATACTGCGATGTGATCATAATTTTTTGTGATATACTACGATGTGATCATAATTTTTCGCAATATGAAAGTACTGAAATCTGTCTGATTTATAGTAACATCCAGATAACATACGTCCGCAAAGTATTAAATAGAAGTGCATGGAGAGGCATCGCAAAGTTTGCCTTAGATCTCGATGGCCTGTAGTGCCACAAGAGTAAGCAGCGAAAAAAAGGTCATGTATGAGGCAATCAATCAACTACGTTACAAAGACATAACTTACTATCTAGGGATTTGTAATTCAAATATATTGCAAAACGTGGCCGGGAGGTGAATTTGTCTTCTGCCCCATTAATATCGAGATTTCGGATTAGGAACCACTGGAGTAGACAAGCAACTCGTGATTGATTATCACGGGTGTTAGCAATACTGATCGACGATTCATAGACTTCAAGCAGGCCTATGACAGCATTGTTAGAGAAAAACTGTACGACATACTCTTAACATTTAATATACCCACAAAGTTAGTAAGGCTTATAGAGGGCTACAATGAGTAACACAAAGTGTACAGTTAAGATAGGAGGCGAGCTCACAGACGAGCTTATCGTATATCAAGGTCTCAAACAGGGGGACGGATTGGCCCCAACACTTTTCAATCTGAGTCTGGAATATGTCATCAGAAAGACACACCATAATAATGCAAACACCAATATATGCTCCCAAAACAGCCAGATAGTTTGGTATGCAGATGACCTCAATATAATAGGGAGATCCCTGACAGCCATACAGGTATTTGGAACCTTGGAGACAGCGGCCAAAGAAGTTAGACTGGAAATTAATTAAAACATAGGAGGACGAAGTTGAGAGGGACGCAACCCGGCTGCTGCAGGCGCAGGATTAGAGGGTCGAGGCGGAAGACAGGAGTTGGAGGCGAAGATTGACGGAGGTCAAAGCTCGATATGAGCTGTAGGACCATCGAAAGAAGTTAGCAATACTGAATTAATTAATGCACATTACTCGTAACGAGTATAATAGAAGGCACAACATTAAATGGGAACATCACAATACTTGACATTGGGGCAGCCAGAGATGACTAAGTAAGCCAATTTGTCATCCTGTTGCATACAGGCCAAGAAGCTTCAGTACTTGCAATAGCTTGTCTGCGTCATTTTCTCTATTGGCTCCCTGATAACTAGCAACAGTTCTGCTACTATTTACGAACAGTTGTGCTGAGCATTAATGTTTTTAAGCGTTTCATACAGTACGTCTACAATACTACTCCGCACGTGAAGAAACAACACACACACCCACAATCTAGCGTGCACGAGTATTGTTACCAGACAAACTATTTTTTCGGGTACCATCAGAAATCAAATCGAAACCCTCGAGTGGTAGTCAAGTGTTTTATCAACTAGGCCGTGGACGTCGTCAGATGAGAAAATAAAAAATATGAAATTGCAACAAAGTTCTGTGTAAAATAACGAATGAAAGAAAATAATTGTCAAACAGTCTGTTATCTTCTCCAGTGGCCAAGTACGAGGATGTTAAACCAATCAAATCGACCGCAGAAGCAGCGCGTTGCGGTGTTCATTGTTGAAGTACAAGTATATATTAACACATCGATCAATAAGTCCCGGGACTAACCAACAGATGGCGCCTCTAATAACAAATCCATACCATTCTCAGTTAGTATCAACCTTTAGAAGTTACGTATCAAACTTTCATGACATTCAGACATTGTGTCATTGAGTTACAGTGGTTTTAGTGACGCTACTTTTGCTATTTTCAAAACAGTGGAAAAAAAACGAATTTCGTGTGTTGATAAAACATTGCTTTTTAACGGGAAAAAATACCGTTCAAACTCAGCGAGTGTTATACGGGCTCTGCTCCGTCGACAAAAACAACCATTTGTCGGTGGTATGCTGACTTCAAACGCGGTCGTACAGACACAAATGATGCTGAACACTCTGGTCGTCCAAATGAGGCTGTTACACCAGAAAACATAAAAAAAAACTCAAAATCGTGATGAATAATCGCAAAGTAAAGTTGCGTGAGATAGCTGACATCCTGAAGATATCATTTGGTAGTGTTACCACTATTTTGCATGAACATTTGGTCATGAAAAAGCTTTTTTTCTAAATGGGTGCTGCGTTTGCTCACAATGAAACAGAAACAACGCATGAAAAAACGGCCCCATATGAAGAAGAAAAAAGTTCTCTTTCATCAGGACAATGCTCCGTGTCACAAGTCGATGGATGACAAATTGCATGAGTTGAACTTTGGTTCCGCACCCACCGTATTCTCCAGATTTGGCCCCCAGCGACTATTGGCTGTTCGCAGACCTCAAAAAGATGCTCCAGGGAAAGAGATTTGGCTTCAATGAAGAAGTGATTGCCGAAACTAACGCCTATTTTGAAATTTAAGATAAATCGTTCTACACGGCTGGCATAGAAAAGTAAGGAAAGCGTCGGAATGAATGTATCGCTCTTGAAGGAGACTATGTTGATGAATAAAGAAGAATTTTGGCAAAGAAATGTTGTTTTAGTAGTTAGTCCCGGGATTTATTGATCGATGTGTTATATAATACGAGTATATAGTAATGTAAATAAGGTAAAGTGTGCGTTATCAGCAAAGGTTAAAATCAAATCCATTTACAATCTTATCACAGCGGATACACTCTATCGCGTATTGCGAGTTCTAGTTTTGATTCGAGCAAATAAATATATTTTATTTTATTTCAAGGACCAAATGATTTTTTTGATACAAAGATTAAAAAACAACAACGCGTGGGTAGGATTTAACATAGATCTGCAAGCAGTGTTATACAATATGAAAAAATACATTACAAGTCGAACAACACAACACAGCAAAACCCGTACAATTCAATCAATTCATCCCGGCAACTATTTGTTCACTTGACTCCTGTAAGTTAGTAGTCAAAGTCATATGAGAATCCATACAATACCCATATTGATTGCCGAAGAATTAGTTGCAACCACTTCACAAAGCATTTTGCCGAGTGGGCCTACAATGAACGTGTAGCACGACAATCTGGATTAGTTCCGGACTGTTGAAATACGAGCTGACAATCTTAAATAATGTTGTAAGGTCAAACATATTTCTCCTGCCTGACAAGGTTGTCAGGCTCGTCACTTCCAACAACAGATCATAGTCCAACTCAGTTTAAAGTTTCTTCTTCTTCCCAGTGTCATGTCAGGTCCCTACAACGTTGAATATCGCCTGAGAGTAGACATATTTGTCCCCGGCAGCCCGAAAAAAATCCCCGACGCTCCTTATACCAGTCCAATCACGTATATTGCGGAGCCAGGAGTTTAAAGTTTACAAATCGTTAAAACCACGCTGCATGCGTTCAATTTTTTCAACATGGAAATCATAGTGGGACGACCATATTACCGAATTGTTCTTATCAGAGAAGTATACAACTTTTAAATGAATCCAGCTTAGAATGATCATTACCTAGTATCGCTGCATATGTTATGTTATATATGGACGATCTTTAAAATATTTCACTGCATATTGAATATGATGATTTCACTGTA
Organism: Odontocerum albicorne; assembly: GCA_949825065.1. Taxonomy (NCBI): domain Eukaryota; kingdom Metazoa; phylum Arthropoda; class Insecta; order Trichoptera; family Odontoceridae; genus Odontocerum; species Odontocerum albicorne. The sequence goes on from OX463838.1 coordinate 840,833, forward strand.
TACGTGTATGTAACATAGGACAGCGCGATGGGCAAGGACGACCGTTATGCCCAACACATATACTCTGGTAGGTATTATAGTATATGTCCGTTGTTCTTGAATGAACCGGCGCTGTCGTAGTATATAGTAACACGTGCCGCGAACACGGGTAAGAAAGTGACCCTTCAAGAGAAACTGAAAGTTCTGCATGCGAGATGATTGCTCGTAGTAATTTAAATGCAATGGCGGTGCGGTAACGCAGTGGACTTCCGTGCGAAAGGTCGTCGGTACGAACCCTGCCCTACACTACCCCTATCGTATAACATTTTTCCGTCTAGTATTCTGGAGTATAAGGATATCTTATGACCCACCGCATTTTTCCGTCTAGTATTCTGGAGTATAAGGATATCTTATGACCCACCGCATTTTTCCGTCTAGTATTCTGGAGTATAAGGATATCTTATGACTCACCGCATTTTTCCGTCTAGTATTCTGGAGTATAAGGATATCTTATGACCCACCGCATTTTTCCGTCTAGTATTCTGGAGTATAAGGATATCTTATGACCCACCGCATTTTTCCGTCTAGTATTCTGGAGTATAAGGATATCTTATGACCCACCGCATTTTTCCGTCTAGTATTCTGGAGTATAAGGATATCTTATGACCCACCGCATTTTTCCGTCTAGTATTCTGGAGTATAAGGATATCTTATGACCCACCGCATTTTTCCGTCTAGTATTCTGGAGTATAAGGATATCTTATGACCCACCGCATTTTTCCGTCTAGTATTCTGGAGTATAAGGATATCTTATGACCCACCGCATTTTTCCGTCTAGTATTCTGGAGTATAAGGATATCTTATGACCCACCGCATTTTTCCGTCTAGTATTCTGGAGTATAAGGATATCTTATGACCCACCGCATTTTTCCGTCTAGTATTCTGGAGTATAAGGATATCTTATGACTCACCGCATTTTTCCGTCTAGTATTCTGGAGTATAAGGATATCTTATGACCCACCGCATTTTTCCGTCTAGTATTCTGGAGTATAAGGATATCTTATGACCCACCGCATTTTTCCGTCTAGTATTCTGGAGTATAAGGATATCTTATGACCCACCGCATTTTTCCGTCTAGTATTCTGGAGTATAAGGATATCTTATGACTCACCGCATTTTTCCGTCTAGTATTCTGGAGTATAAGGATATCTTATGACCCACCGCATTTTTCCGTCTAGTATTCTGGAGTATAAGGATATCTTATGACTCACCGCATTTTTCCGTCTAGTATTCTGGAGTATAAGGATATCTTATGACCCACCGCATTTTTCCGTCTAGTATTCTGGAGTATAAGGATATCTTATGACCCACCGCATTTTTCCGTCTAGTATTCTGGAGTATAAGGATATCTTATGACCCACCGCATTTTTTTTTCTGGGTTACAATCCAAGGATTGGTCTGCACCAAGCACTCGATCCCTCCACTCATCCCTGTCATCCACCAGTATCTTCATCTCCTGGTAGCTGCCACAGCGCACATCCCGGATCACCCGGTCCATGTAGCTATATCTAGGGCGGCCTCTAGGGTTATTGCCCTCAATAATTCCCTCGACGATGCTAAGGAGCAGGCCTGAGTGCCTGATGTTACGACCTAACCAACTGGATCGTTGTTGGGCAACTCTATTTAGGAGTTGCCTTGTTTCTCCAACCCCGCTCAATACCTCGTTCGTTTCGGATGTGATCTGACCAATGGACCCCGGCCATGCGCCTGTAGCACCACATCTCAAAGGCAGCCAGACGCCCGGACTCGCTCCGGCTGATGGTCCACGTTTCGCAGCCATACAGCAGCACACTCCAGACAAGAGTTTTCATTAAATTCTTCCTAATATTGATATCAATGTTAGGAGATTCAAATATCTTGGATTTCTTGTTGAAAGCAACTCTTGCCTGATGGACCCTACTTATTATTTCTGCCTTTGATCGGCCATATTAAAACTTATGAAATCTGACACAGACTAAATTATAAGGTACTTAAATACATATATACTGTCACGCTGTCTCCCTGTCGAGGTAGGCTGAGGGGAGAGAACAGACTTTCCTATCACGACAGACACACACCTTTCGCCTCTTTTATATCCGTACATCTTCTCTTACAGCTCCCGATTTCTCAGACTTTTTACATTTACTTCTTTCAAAATAACATACACTTGATCCAACAATACTTTCCATGATCTTCCTTTACCGCACTTTTCACTCACATTTGCAATGTAAAAAAGTCGATGGTAACGATGGCCAAATTGCATGAGTTGAACTTAGAATTGCTTCCGCACCCACCGTATTCTCCAGATTTGACCCCCAGCGACTATTGGCTGTTCGCAGACCTCAAAAGGATGCTCCAGGGATAGAGATTTGGCTCCAATGAAGAAGTGATTGCCGAAACTAACGCCTATTTTGAAACCAAAGATAAATCGTTCTACACGGCATAGAAAAGTGAGGAAAGCGTTGGAATGAATGTATCACTCTTGAAGGAGACTATGTTGTAAAAAATAAAGAAGAATTTTGGCAAACAAATGTTGTTTTAGTAGTTAGTCCCAAGACTTATTATCGATGTGTTACGTGTATGGTATGTAAGGATTATAAACGGAGGGTAGGGTATTTTATGCTTAAATGCTTCGTTATGCCACCTGATTTACGGGACCCAACCAACACCAACTATGGATGGAGCGTGTTGTCTATTGACAGTAAATAGGAAGTACGGGTACTCGAACCGGACGGACGCTTAGCTTATCCGTGTCGGGAGTTTGGCTATATCATAAACCCGTATTGTTAAGGATTATTTTCCGGGATTGGCAAGTGATAGAAATACTCTTGCTTTAGCGTAGGACCAGATTAACTCGGGCTATTTAACTATATGAAAGATTAATTCATTCGTTTGATATCCATCAGTATATTGCAACATGTTGACGAGCGTGGCCGAGAGACAATATTGTATTTGGCTCATTTTCTTTGTTTGTTTAGTTTGAAACATTTATTATAAAATATTAAATTCTGATAGTCCACAACAGTATTTTAGTACCAACTTTGATGTATGGCAGTGAAACTTGGACGTGGAACAAGACTGAAAGGAGTCGAATAAATGCTCTAGAAATATGTGCTCTGAGAAGTATACGTGGGGCAACAATGTATAACAGAATACGGTATGAAGTGATTAGAGATGAACGTGACCTTATGGATGGTGTGTTTAATAAGACAGTTTATGCTCTGAAACTCGTTCATTTGCTAGATTCGCTTCAGTAAAGACAGTTTATGCTCTTAACACGTTCACTGCGTCGAACACGGCTCCCGTGTCCATACAAAATAGCCTTGAATGTTTAGTGCACTCATAAACGTCTCCCGATAAGGATTCGTCGCCGGTTTCATGTGTTTTGAAGACACGAAGGAATACACTTGTATATGATGTTTCAATAGAAAGTAGAATTTGATTTTTAACAAAGTTATGGGTTTTAAAAAAATCGCGAATTTTCAGCATCTTTGTATGACATTTTGTACGCAGTGAACGTGTTAAGTCAGTTTTATTTTTTTAAAGTAATAAACGTATCTTGATCAGATGGTAAAAACTGTTCAAAAGAAACGTCTTTGGAACGGTTTCGGTCAATATAAATAAATGTTATATTTTGATATTAAAGGGAATAACCGAATCTTGTCAGCTTTCCTATGATTACCGCGAGAATTGATTCTAATTTTACTCTTTGTTTCCGAGATTTGTCTTCGACTGAAGGGACACCCGGTGTCCGGGCAGGAATGCGCAGCGCGACGCAGTGTGGCATCGGGACACCCCACGCCCCTCCCAGTCACGTGCCCGGCATCCCAATGGCCTGGCCCCGGGGGGCGACGCATCGGTATTGTCATCCACGCTCGCCGTGCAATACGTAGTAACATACATGATATCTTGTCAGTTGTACACACGGGATCTTCCGGGTTTATTCGCTTTGTGAATGTCGTCATTGAATAATATTTTTGGTTATTCTTCAAATAACTATTGATAACACATGGTATACTGCTTAGATAACAGAACTTTTTACCACACATCTTTCATCTATAACAATAACCTTTGATTTCGCTACATTCATTTACAAACATTTTACTAGACATACGAGGGTGGTCCGATAAGTACTTAGCCTACAAAAGAATAACAAAAAATATGGAAAAGTGGCGATTTATTTCTCAACATAATCTGCTTTGAGTTCGATACACTTGACCCAGCGATGCTCCAACTTCTTAAACCCGTCTGAAAAATGCGTTTTCTGGAGGTCTGCAAAGTAGGCCTCCGTGGCGGCGATAACCTCCTCATTCGACTCAAATTTCTGCCCGGCGAGTGACTTTTTCAAATTTGGAAACAAAAAGAAGTCGCACGGGGCCAAATCCGGAGAATACGGTGGATGGGGCAGCAGTTCGTAGCCTAATTCTACCAATTTGGCCGTTGCGACAGCGGAGGTGTGAGGCGGTGCGTTGTCATAATTGAAGAGCACTTTTTTCTTCGCCAAATGGGGCCGTTTTTTCTGCAATTCGGCGTCGAATCGGCCCAATAATTCAGCATAGTAGAGCCCTGTGACCGTTTTGCCCTTCTCCAGGAAGTCGATGTAGATCACACCTTTTGAATCCCACAAAATGGTGGCCATCACCTTTCCAGCCGATAGGACAGTCTTCGCCTTCTTCGGAGCACGTTCGCCGGGTGAAGTCCACTGTTTCGACTGTTCCTTGGTCTCGGGTGTGTACCAGTGTATCCATGTTTCGTCGACGGTCACGAAACGACGCAGAAACTCCTTCGGATTGCGCTTAAACATCGTGTTAAATACAGCTCACTTGTAAATATAATACTCGTAATATTTCAGTCAATCTAGTTTAACTATGTGACAATTCGGTATTTTATTTTTAAAAAAAACTTCAAAAATAAGTAGTGCTTTACGGGACACGTATTTTATCACGAGTATATTACAATGAGTGTTCCGTTGATTGGATATTATCACTAGTAAAGGTATTTTAAATTGAGTGGTTTTTTTAAATTCTTGAATAAAACACAGATGGCGTCGTGAACTTGCCCTGGGTCTTGTGATATTTGAGAAGTGTAATGTATGACATTTATAAAAATGGAGAACAACGCGTACAAATTGTTGAATAATTTTATGTATTGTAATATCCGGAAACGGTGATGTTAATTGGTCACCAAGATCATGTGATCTGACACCGTTGGACTATTTTCTCTGGGATTTCGTGAAAAGTCAGGTCTATAAAAATGACCCCCAATCAGTTCCTGAACTGAAGGACGAAATTATTCGCGTTATTGGTGAGTTAGAACCGCAATTATGACAAAATGTCATCGAAAATTTTGACAAAAGAGTGAACATCTGTGGAACTGCAAGATGAGGACACAAAAAGTTTTTTGAAATCAAAGCAAATTGTGTGTTTTATTCAATAATTAAAAAAACCGCTCAATTTGAAAGACCTTTTAGTGGTCCGTTGATTGAATATTATTTATGCATATACGAGTATGTCCAATTCCGGGTGGTGGTCGAGGCCGTTCTTCTGAGAAGAGCCTCATCACCGATCACCGAGCACTAATAACGACAGTTGCCCGTTGCAGCGTGCACCATGCGGCGCGCTGCAGCGGAGACCCTCGCTTCACACTCCGCAGCCGTGGTCACAGCTCGCCCGCTCGTGTCTTTCTACTCTGATTAGCGATGGAAGAAATGAAGTGACGAGAGTGAGGCAGGCCGTGTTGGTGATAATTAACGCGGCGTTAAATAGACACGCGATGGAAATAGACTTTAAAACAAATAGGAATATATTCCACGGAACCTTGTATAGTCAGTCAGTCACTATTCGGGCATGATTTGTTGCTCGTTTCTTGCGATGGTAAACGATAATCTTACAAGCAAGCCCATAATCCCAAGACCAACTTTCGTACTTTATTTATATATTTGACAAATCGTTTTTATTTTTAAATAATAACAAGGTACGAAAATGGCATTGCTGAAATGCTCAATGACATTAGTAGGGCTTCATCACAAGTGGGCCTGAAAATAAATTACAGCAAAACAAAGATCGTGAGCAACACAGGTCAGACAACACCTGTCACAGTCAAGGGAAAGACAATAGAGAAGGTTTCTTCTTATGTATTAGGTGTACAAATAAGTTTCCGCCGTTTTTTATAAAAAAATGGGCATTTATTGTGAAAGAACGGAACCTCATGTTTTATTCGAAGTAGTACCCATCGCTTGCCACTACTTTCCCCCATCTTTCTGTCAGCATACGAATACCGCGTCAGTCATCATCATCATCTTTTGAGGCTATCCACGAATCGACTCAATTTTTGGTATCTTCATATGATGTGAAGTGCTGCTCAGACAGGCCATGCGTCATCGATCAAAACAAGTGGTAATCAGAAGGAGCAATGTCTGGTGAATACAGCGGGTGGGGTAAAACTTCTCAATTGAGTGTTTCCAAATAGGTTTTGACCGGTGCCGCAACATGTGGACTAGCATTATCATGCAGGAGAATAATTTTGTCGTGTCTGGCGTAGTAGTGGGCGCGCTTTTCCTCGAGTGTTCGACTCAATCTCATCAATTATGTTCGGTAGACAGCCCCAGCAATGGTTTCATTCGGTTTGAGCAACTCATAATACACGACACCAAGCTGATCCCACCAAATACACAACAAGAGTTTTTTTCCATGAATATTTGGCTTAGCCGTAGATGTTAAAGCATGACCAGGGGATCCCCATGATTTCTTCCTTTTTGGATTATCATAATGGATGCATTTTTCATCACCAGTGACTATATGGTGCAGAAAACCCTTTCGTTTATGCCTGGCAAGCAGCATTTCACATGTGGAAAATTGGCATTCAAAGTTTCTCCGTGTCAGTTCATATGAATCCCAATTTCTTTGTTTTTGAATCATTCCCAATGATTTCAACCCATGTGAAATTGCTTGTTGAGTCACTCCTAATGTAAGTGCAAGTTCTTCTTGCGTTTGGCACGAATCTTGATCCAATAATACTTCCAATTCCGCGTCTTCGTACACTTTCGGCCTTCCGCTTCGTTCTTTGTCTTCGATGTCAAATTCACCGTTCTTAAACTTTTGAAACCACTCACGACAACTTCTCTCACTTAAGGCAGCCTCACCATATGCTTCTACAAGCAATCGATGCGCCTCAGCTGCAGATTTCTTCAAATTGAAGAAGTAAATAAAAAATTCCCGCAAATGACGCTTATTCGGCTCAAAACTTGACATTTTCGAACACAAAAAAATATGTTATACTGATAAAAATTCACTAATATTTCAAGGTCATGTTGTTGACAGATGTCCAACCTTACGATAATGACATTTTACATCTGACAATTTTAACCATAACTTACTGGTGGCGCCAACTTTTGTCAAACGGCGGTGACTTATTTGTACACCCAATATATCTGGGACATACAACAAGACTGGGTAAGGAGAATCAAGATGCTGAAATTGAGAGAAGACGAGGCCAAGCCTGGGCTGCATTTGGAAAGCTGTCCTTTATTCTAAAATCTCCCAAAATACGCAAGACATCTTTAAAAATCCGTATTCGACTCCTGTGTCCTTCCTGTGCTAACATATGGGCTGGAAACATCGGTGCTGAATAAGCAGATTATGCACAACCTCATGTTGACGCAGAGAGCCATGGAGAGAAGAATGTTAAATATCTCTCCGAGGGATAGGAGAACCAATTAATGGATAATGCAACAGACCAAAGTAGCTGATGTCGCCGAAAGAGTCGCCATTCAAAAATGGAACTGGGCGGGACACATAGCCAGATGCACAGATGATAGATGGACCCCGAGAGTGCTGGAGTGGCGCCCAAGAAAGGGAAGAAGTGTGGGCCGTCCTCAGACACGGTGGTCAGATTGCATTAGAAGAATGGCCGGGAGCAACTGGAAACGATGTGCCCAGGAAAGAGAGGAATGGAAGAGGAGAGGGGAGGCCTATGTTCAACTTTGGACGGAGACGGGCTGATGATGATGGTGAACAAGGTACGGTGAATACGTGAGGTGCGGGCAGCTAGTTCAAAAACAGCTAGTTTGAGTAATCAAATTTTGAAAATATTGTTAATAAAGCACTCAGTACTTTTTTTAAACAATTTTGTAAGGTATATTGCACCCTTGATGAAAAATACAAATAAAAATTTTAAAAACTTCTCGGTTGTAACTTCAACGCTGAGGAATCCGACCCACAGATTGTTGAGTATATATTCATGTGGTTTTTTGGGGAAAATAACGATGGTTTCCCATTACCTTCAGCAAATAAAATATAATAACAAATAATGATCGATACATTTGTTCACTAAATAAAAAGCGGTAACCTGCTTGGCCAAGTTGGTATGACGCATGTCTTTCAACCCGTCGGCTGACGTTTCGATGTCCTGTGATGTGTAACTAATACACATTGCTTCTAAAAAATTTAATATCTCTATAAATATAATAAATACCATACTGGGTTCAGATTTTAGATATTCCTCCGTAATACAATTACGCATTGAATGAAAAAATAATATTAATAATAATTAGCACTTATCGGCCACATCAGAGATATTTTGTGAAAATCGGGAATAAATTCACCAATACAATCAAACGTGTGCCAGTGTGTGACGTAGGTGTATTAATTCTAAAAAACCGATACGGGTGAGGAAGGAACGCTATTCACGTCTCACTCTACTTCGGTATAAGGGAGCGCATGAAATAGAATCTCAGTTCGCTCGTTTCTCTCGCTCAGTAGCCAGCGGGCTTCTGTTCGAGGTGGTCGCTTCGCTCGTTTTGTGAACGTCGTTCGATGTTTTTTTTTTCATTTTTTCAGCAATTAAATTTCAATTATTATCACTTTTGACTTCAAATTTAATTAATTTAAGCGATTGGCGGTTCTTTGATTCCGTTCGCGAACCGAAATGTTCGCAAACCGAAATTCATTTTCTAGGGAGCCATAATGAGGGTTGATTTAATACAAAATATATTTTATATATACTGTATATTATATACTCGTACATAAAAAGCAAAAAAAATGTATCAAGAACAACGAACGCAACGACAAACAATGTTCACAACGCGCGCACCTGAGAACAACTAATGCGTAATTGCGCAATGCGCCGTTACAACTAATTCGTGAGCCGAGGCATTGTACGCAGGTCGAGTCAACATTTGTTCGGAAATTGTGTTCGTAAGCCGATTTGTTCGTTACTAGAGGCGTTCGTGACCCGAGGTTAACTGTATATCGCATTGAGTTACCCGTCATCCTGTATATGCGACACTCGTACATGGAAATGTGGCAAAGATTAAAATAACTGAACATTTTGGAACCAGCAGTTCGATTTTGTGGAACAGATGTCGGCCATATTAATACAATATGTTATATGCGAGACACGGACAGACAAAAGTGGGCAATGAAAGTTTCCGCCGAGAAATACAGGCGGCCCTCGACTTTCGCACAATTCGCAATTTCGCACATTTAAAAACAATGATTTTTGGAAGAACTATAATATATGGAACGCAATAAACAATATTGGAGACTCGTGGGCTGAAATAAAAGAGTCAACAATGGAAGGTTCCTGGAAACAATTATGCCCACAAATGATGAGTGATTTTATAAATTCTGAAGAAACTCCGGAAACTATCACAGATGAAATAGTTAGCCTAATGAATGAACTAAACTTGGACGTCAACAACGAAGATGTTAATGAGTTGATTGAATCTTACTCAGTACCTCTGTCAAATGAATACTTAATTGAGCAACAAGAGTTAAACGAAATACACAATGAAAGTGAGGAAGAAGAAGCTGATAAAATCGTCAAGACTTTGACAATAAAAAATATGAATGAAGCCTTCGTGCATCTTGACTTTTTTTTGACTATCATGGAAGAATGTGATCCCGATGGAGAACGTATATCTCAAGTACGTAGGGCGATTGAGAAAGACACAGCATGTTATAGAACTCTTTATCAAGAAAATAAAAAAAAGGTGGTATTCAACTAACTCTTGACAAGTTTATAAAGAAAACACCTGAAAGCACTTAAACACGCCTCGTTAACTTAATTATGTACGAGTATATTGATAAATAAATATTTTTAATATATTATTGATAAATAAATATTATTATTGATAGATATACGAATATATTTAAAAATAAAATGATTTTTTTACATCCCTCTACTTTCGAACATTCAACATTCGCACACATTTTCAGGAACCAATTATGTGCGAAAGTCGAGGGCTGCCTGTGAAGTTAATAATATGATATGGAGGCATTTCCTGGCGAAAGGTATAGCAATCATATGCCAAAATATATTTAGGCGAAATTGTAATCACAAAAATTAGGATAAAAAAATAAATTACACATGTCGATGCTCCAATTATAGCACCACACCGAGTATAATAAATTATACAAGTTTTTTTATGCAATGAAAAGGCAATTGATAAAAACCCCAACAGCTCCGACGCCTAAGGCCTCGGCCACACAGGTAGGAGCCACGCTTGGTGCTTAAAGATACGCTGCGAGCTAGGTGACATATTCTAGAGAACCAACGCACTGCATACTATCGCAGTGGCCACACTGCACGCTTCGCGCCACGCTACATGACAATTAGTCACCTAGTGAGTCTCCTGGCGAACAGACGTGTTGGTTAATTTTATTGTGTCACCAAGTGATTTTACAAGATGGCGGAAGTTTTAAAAACATCTGTGTATAAAAGGGAGCCTTTGTGGAACCCATCGAGCAAATTATACAAAAATGTACCTGTAATAAAATCCCTCTGGAATGAAGTTGCACAGGAAGTAAATAAAGATAAGGTAAGTTGTAATAAAATTGGTTAGTTTTGAGAGTGGCATCGTTTGTTGACTCAATCACTCCCAAATGTCAAATGAATTTGTGTCATGAAGTCACCTAGTCTATTAATCACGTAGCACCTAGTGAAGCATTTTGGTGTGGTCTTAGCCTAAGGGAAACCATAAAGACGACTCGTCCTGGAGTAGACACCGAAAAAGATAAAAGGTCGTATTAGTCTTACCTCAGACAATGCAAAAAAATTATAATACGCGGTTATCAAATTTCTTTAAAAAAACAATAAAAAGCCAACAACGTTTAGATGCTATCAACGGAGGTTCTCCTTCATCAGATTGCACAGTGAAAGATTAGGCTTAACAGTTTCATTTAGGCAGATAATCCATTAAAGATGACACTCGTCGAGGCAGACCAGCAGAAGCATTCACTCAAGAAACAGTTGAATTAATGCAATAGCAAGTTTTACAAGACGGAAGACTAAAATTAAAAGAAACATCAGCAAGGTGTGGGCTTTCTAAAATCGCAGTGTTACGAATTCTGCATGATCATCTTGGCATGAATAAGGCGAGTGCAAGATGGATGCCCCATAGGCCCCGACTTGATCACAACTTATCTCCAGCAAGTGTCGTTTCTAGTAAAGAGATTATGTCGATAACAGGACTTGAAGATGAGAGCACAAGTCATCGAAACAGACGCAGAAGCAAAATGTGTCCGCCACTCTCCTGGTTCCGGGGCTCCACGAGATACTCGTAAGTGTGCGGAAGAATACTCCGCAGTTTCTCATCTTCACAGCTCGAATGAAGCGTGACGAAGCGCGACGCAACACGCTGCACCACTCTCGCCAGCTCGAAAAACACTGCTGGACCACTTCAAGAATATGACGTGATGAATTATGTATTTTTATGTTATCATTTTACTGGCAACGATGATAAAAGGTTCACTGAATAAGGCACAAACCCTATAAGTGGTCACATTGAATAGATAGAGGACAATCAAAATGTTGACATATAATAGATGCTTGAGATGCCATTGTATTGTACTTTCGTACACATCACAGCCTTGCCTCATCCAACCAACCAGAAAGGTGTTTAAACAAGCATTGAGTAAAAACTAGACTGGAAACCTATTCCAAAACTGGGTACCTCCGGGATGGAAGATAAGAGTCTATCCAACCAGGCCACAGAGATCGTCAATATGATACCATGTTACCATGGACAGATTTAATGAACGACATGCATCAAAGCAGTACGTGCCACACAAATGTTAAGATAGGCGTAAGGTTTGACCGGTGGTGAGATGCATGGGTTTTTTACATTTAATCTTTAAAAGTAACAACGTAGGACAGCGAAATTTTGGAAAAGCACTAATGAACAAGCTTCTCGAAACTCAGGGACCATAATGAAATAATGAGAGTTAATGAATATTGGAGAATGCTACGGATACCCTGGACGGATATGGTCAGCAACACAAGGGTTCTTCAAAGAGCCAACGTTGATAGAGCGTTGCTGACTAATATTAAAATCCGAAAGGTGTCCTATTTGGGTCATGTACTTAGAGGAGAAAAGTACAAATTACTGCACCTGATCATCCAAGGCAAAATAGAGAGTCGAAGAGGTATTGGCAGGAGGCAAATCTCCTGGCTCCGCAATATACGTGATTGGACTGGTATAAGGAGCGTTGGGGATCGTCAGGTGATATTCAACGTTGGGGGGGACCTGACATAACACTAGAAAGAAGGAGAAGAATGAATATTGCTTCTGTCTAAGGAGATAAAGGTTTTTGCTTTGGTGATAGTCAAACGTAAAGACCTGGTAACGCACAAGAAAAAGTTAGTTAAATCACGTAGGCGAAAAAAAAATTGGAACTCAAAAGGATGAGTTTGCCTTTTGGCGCTATAAAACTTCTTTAAAAAAAATTAAGCCTTCATTCAAGTGCAGCTCCACTGAACAGGTCAAGCGGCAAGTTGCCTCAAATTGATCTTGTTCATCGCGTTGATTGTTTGCTGTAGCCAATTTCAGTGGTCACCCAAGAAGTTCTTGTGCAATGTCCATCGTTGTATACAGAAAGACCCGATGATGAACGAATTACGTCTAAACACATACACATGACTCGCTACCAAAAATAAACGTTTTGTAACGGTCTTACAAATATGTCCAATCATGATGAACGACAGACGACATAGACACGACTTCCGGAGCCACGCTTCCTTTGGCTGTCAAGTGGGAAGTCACGACTTAACACACACTGCAGCGAGCGTGCCACGCAGTCTCCCGATGGGTGAGGTTCGCCCAATCTACCTTGCCTCGCACAAGCAAGCTGCCTCCTGTCACTTCTCAATACGCTCACAATGAGTCAAGTGCTAACTGTCCATCAATTAGCGGTGTACATCTGATCGCTGCACTTGACCGGACAAAAGCAATTATCAGTTAATTGATTCTTTAAGTTTTTAGCCAGGAGACCCCCAAAGATAAAATAAATTGATTAAAACCTCACGACCCCCTGCAAAAACGTAATATCTTGTTGATGTTTGTGTCTGTAAGTACTGTAGTTTTTTTAATAAATATATTTGTCTTGCTCCGATAATACGAGGATGTTACCTTCTGTACACGTAAGTTTTTTTTTTCGCGACCCACAGGTTGAGAAACGATGCGCCAGTTTATGCAAAAAAGAGTGACTAGTCAACATCTTCGGAAAATGATTATTTAAAATTATTTAAAATTATTAAAATTAATTTACTCCTTACCCAAAATTCTTTTTTACTAAAAAAGAATTTTGGGTAAGGAGTAAATCATAGTATAAATAGGCTAAACCCCATACGACGGCTGTCGCCAAAGAAAGAATGCGAGAATTGAATTTTGAATACGAGAGAGCGAGAGAGGAATACTTGGATTCTCTCCGAAAGTAATTCAAAATTTGATTCTCGGTGGGTCCGTGATACTGAACGAATTTTAAATACCTAGCTAACAATTTTTGAACCGGTGTAAAAGGGGACGATGTATAAATGATATACGAGGCGTATCCAGAAAGTAAGTGTACTGAGGCTCTCACGACCGGATGGATTTTATTTTCGACATGTTGGCTACACTTCCGTGTAGCCTGACCCTTCCCCTCCGCAACGAGACCGGTTCGAGGTCAGTACGTTGAGAAGTGTCGACGCGACAACACGTTAAAAATGTCAAACCAATCTCCCGCCAAGTTGAATCGAGTGGAGGCCGGGCAAGAGTTATTGAGGCGCTGCAAACTCCATGGAGATGAATTTCTCCGCTCCATCGTTACTGGAGATGAAACTTGGGTTGCACACTACACGCCTGAAACCAAAAGGCAGTCTCAACAGTGGCGTCACACCTCTTCACCCTCCGCCAAAAAGTTCAAAACCACAATTTCAGCCAAGAAAATCATGGCATCCGTGTTTTGGGACTGTCAAGGCATAATTTTAATTGAATATATGCCTCAAGGGGAGACCATCAACTCTGCAAGATACTGTGAGACCCTAAAAAAATTGCGGAGGGCGATTCAGAACAAGAGGAGAGGCATGCTGACAAAGGGAATCTGCCTGCTGCACGACAATGCCAGACCACACACGGCCAACGCCACGAAGGAACTGCTCGCCTCGTTTAAATGGGATGTCCTGAACCATCCCGCGCATTCCCCCTGACCTAGCACCTTCAGATTACTATCTCTTTACGTTGGTTCCAAACTTGAATCTAGCCTGCAACCTCCAAGTTGGAACACAGACGTTATAACGAAATATAGTTGTATAAATCAAATATAGTAGTAGCACATTTTCATTTACTCAAACAACAGCACATTCAACCAATTATAAAAGTTATACGAAAATGAAAGAAAATATAATCCACCGTGAAGGTTTAGTTCGTGCTACAATAAAAAATTCCAAACAAGCGACATTACGGCAATGCTTATTAAACCGTGACTATACTCGTAGCTATCGAGAGTAACCAATCACATTATGTCAGCGCCACTTGGATTCATTCATTCGTATGTTCCTTCTCAACATATCCGCATTGGTTCTCTACACACGTTGAAAAGCGTGGCCGGAAGGCAAAGTTATTGTACCATATGTTCGGTCCCATCAATCGAGACTTCGGGTTAAGAACCCCGATCCCCCATGATCGAGTATGACCATCAACTAACCTTTGAATAGAAGACGCCTGTGTGTGTATTGCTTCACATTGTGCTACTACACTTTAGCGAGCATAAAATCTTGATAAATCAAACCAAAATATTCAATGGCAAAGAAATAAAAATGCCATGACGTTCGGCAGGTTCAATCTGCAGCAGCCTTACGTTAGATGGCGCATTATTGTGTTGCTAAATAGCAAACATACGTACCTACCATTCCGCCATTTTCCTTTCGGATAAAGCAGAAAGGACATACTTTTCTATCTCGACAGACATCCTTCGCCTCTCCTCCACCCTAACACTCTCTCATACAACTCCCATGATATATCTGACTTGGATCGACGTGGGCTAATTGATAAGACGCTTATATTTCAACTCGGGGGTTGCGGGTTTGATTCCCGTTGGAACCCAGATATTATAAAAAAGGATTCTAATCTGGTTTACACTTAATGTATATTTAACATCTCTCTCTCTGGTTGGTTAGAACAGATTGCCACACGGCAATTAGCCCAGCAGGTTGTAATACATACAACGAAATTGTAAAACAATACAATTATTTCCAAATGAACTCTTAGACTAGACTAGTACCCTTTCATTTTTTAAATTTATTTTGTTTAGTAGTACCAATGGGAATCGAACCCGAAACTCCCAGATGGAAAACGAGTTGTTTACCAAATAAACCGCTTAGTTCACTATAATCAATGAACAGACATAATCAAATATAAAAGTTTATATGTAATTGGTTTGCAAACTAAAAAAAACCAATAAGGGTTCAAAAGACTTTCGATATACAGTGAAACCCCGTTTTTACGTTTTTGAAGGGACTGATAAAAAAAAAGGAATTAGAAGGAAAACGTAGATGGGGTGAGAAAAATTTTTTAGATAATCGCGCAATTCGGAAACCTTTTTTCAATCGATTCGCGATTTTTTATTATCGTAGCCAAAGTTGTAATGGGTATCCCCAAATCACGCGCGAGCGAAACACGTGAACCAACGTGTTTCTTCACTTTTTCGAGAATTTTCTCTTGAATCGATAATGTTTTTTCTTTGCTGAGACATTATTTGAAGCGATTCAACGAAAAATTAAAAGAAATGAAAAAATGTAAATTGACACACGAAATACACGACAATTGACAATTGAAATACTATGTACACGACCGACACGTTTAAAACACAAGCACAGATTGACCTGCCTATACAGTCTGCCTGCCTCTGATTCGCTAAATTTTCCACCAATTGCATCGTATTACACGACTCGAGTATTCTTGACCATGAGCGCTGCAGGTGCACACGTGTCTATAAATAGAAAAAAACATGTCTGCTTCCTAATATTCATTTCAAATATTTTAAATCGTCGCGCATTTAATTAAAAATGTTTATAAATTTATTTGCATTTTAAATATTAAAAACGTAAATTGCGGGAAATAAAAACGTAAAAGCGGGTACTAAATGTACTAAAATAAAACGAGATTGTAAAAATTTTACGTAAATAGCGGGAAAACGTGAATTCCGGGCACGTTAAAACGGGATTTCACTGTACTCGTATTCACGTAAACCGTGTATATTTTTGGTCAAAAATTAAAACTGTTAATTTGGCTGCAAAAAGGGGAACTCGTGAACCGAAAGTGAAAAAATAAATTTGAGACCATCAAGCGAGACCCATTGACCACTGTTTTTAGGGCATTCGATCACTTTCACTTTGATCGTTGCGCGACCGAGTGCGAGAGCCTCGAGTACAGCCACAGCCCCGAGTTTTGTAAACAAGTCAAAAATAAATCACCGCTAATTGAGCGCTCTCACGGGGGCGAGTAAAAAATTAAAAACCCATCAAACGACAGGCCCTTATAAAGTGGGGAGATAAGGAATGGTCAATTGCGAAAAAAAAATAACCAACTTATAATAGCAACATATCGTTGGCACTTCATACATGAATTTCATTAAATATTGGACAGGAAAGACAGCTTATTTTTTTTATGAAATCAGTTTATTTATACATTTATTTAGAACTTTATAACATTGTGCCACATGGCGGATTTATCGCCAAGTGTGGGCATATCTTCCAATCAACCTTACAATGATTTTACAACATTTTGAGTGAAAGGTGAGGTATTTACATTATCGGTGTACGGTGTGAGGTGTTGGGTATCTCAAGGCTTATAGGACATGCTCGGCGAAAGCACTCTCGTCCTTTACGGAGCTCGCTCCGTTGGATCTGGAGGTCCAGCGACGCGCCGCAATTATCTTTCTTGGTAAATGCCCGTTCTCACGGTTCAAGTTTAGTTGACCGATTAAAGTTGAACACGACTTGAATCAGTTTTTGTTCACACGATTCAATAGAAACTGATTCAAGGTCCGTTCTCACGGTTCAAGTTTAGTTGACCGATTAAAGTTGATCAACAAAAGTTGAATGAAATCTGTAGTGAGAACCTTTGTTTCAATAGAGTTGATCAACTTTTTAGTTGATCAAGAAAAGATTGACCCAGTCAAACTTTATCGTTCAAGTTATGAGTCATCCGCTATTTGCTTTCAAGTTGAAACCTGGCTTGAAACATTCACCAATATATTCATGTAACATGTGCATTTTTATAATTTCACATAGGAAGTTTGGAAATAAAATAATTTTGAATTGAATTTAATAAAATAAAACAAAAAAAATACTCTAATAAACAAAAAAATTATAATTATTCTAACTCTAACTAATTTCAAACAAAAAGGTAAACTGAATATTAACATTGAATGAGAAGGATGAGTGTTGACCTGGTGTTGTGCAATGCATTTGTCAATATTAGGCTCTATTTTTGTCAATAGCATCCTTAAATCTCCCCGGACTTGGAGTATATTTGTAGTCGATTCCTCTTTTTAGTTAAAACACTTATGACTGCACTAAATCCTCGCTCAACTAAATAGGATGACGGAAATGGAATCATAAATCTTCGTGCTACAACCCATACATCGTGTCCTGGATAAAGTTTGGATATTTGGTTTTATAACCAAAATTCTTAATACCCGTAGTAAGGAGATTTTTTCTAGTAGTAAGGACAGATTTTTTCAACAATCTGTTATTGCCCATTTGACTCCTCACATCGCCCACCAAATTCTCCCGAAGCCAGTATTGCCCACCAAGATTCCTTCATCGCCCACAAGTGGGCGATATTGCCCAGTTTGGGAACCTATGGTGTAGAGCATTGATTTTCAATCTATTTTTTTTTGTGAAAGGAACTAAATAAAACGGTGACAAAAACGAAAGTCGAGTCAGTCAGTTACCGGAGTCTGCCCAGGTCGCACCACCCAGTTCTGTCCGTTCCACCAGGAGTGTTCACATGCGTGAATGAGTAGAATGACTGCGCGGCTTCGTGCAACTTCACTTCTAGTTTCGGTAGATTTTCTTACTCGACACACATCGATTCTTCTACATGCATACACCTTTCCATACAAAACCTACGATTTCTCTGATTTTTTTACATTTCCTTCTTTCAAAATATCATACACTTGACACAACCACACTTTCCTTGATCTTCCTGTAGCACGCCTTCACTCACATTTGCACTATTTGTTCGCACAGTTAATTAAAGTTTCTTTCAAAAGAGAAGGCTGTCTTCGGAGAAGATTCTCCGTGTAAAGCATATTAACGTTTAATTTATATCGACATTTCTCTTCTTTTGAAAGAATCTTGATAACTGCGCGTTATTACTTTTTAACATTTCAGAATATAACGAAACAACACTTCTTATTATCGACTCAAATTAATCTACATACAACTGAAGGTAGAGGTGTCGAATTTTAACTGAAACTTCGTGTGACCACGCGTTTAAAATTGCGGCGTGTTATCCGTCCATCCACGTCCTAGCTTGTACAGGTCGGAAACCATTATGTTGTAAGAAATTATGTGAACATTTAATTAAATATATGATCAAGAAACCAAATGAATCCATAAACGTATTAATATGTATTCACAACACGTGTATATCGTAAAGGAATTTTAGCCAAATAATTGCTACGAGTATTTCGAGTGCCAGTTGTTAACAACCCTTCGCAACCTATGTTACTCGTACATACTAGAAATGTCGTAACTAGATTAAAATTTCACGAAATAAAACACGTACGTAAATACGCACTATTTTCTTTGTTTAGGCAATACACCCTGCTGACAGTGCTTTGTGATCTTTGTACGATTAATTTCATGAATGCAAGATTAACATTTCTTGTAAAATTGATGTTTTAATATCGTTATCGGAAATAAATTTTGTAAATACAGTTAAAACATTTGGATTATTAAAATACGCACATCTTGTTAACACACGTTTGGCTGGATTTCAGATATTTATCAACAAAATCGTATTTCTTCCCGCTTATTTCCTCAATGTTAAGGGTCGTGATCACCACGGTCGTCAACCACCCTTCTCCAGTACACGCGGAATATTACCTTGTGTAACGTATCTAAAATGAACGCACCGTTGCTTTTGCCTGATCACCTCATTACTCAGTCATTCCATCGGATGGATGTTCAGCCTCTACTCCTTTTGCTATTCACACTTCCCGTTAGAATTGACCGCTTAAACCCATCGTTCTCTCCCCCGCACTATGTGGCCAAAGTATAGTAAGATCTTCTTGCACACACTACAGAGAGACGCGTCTCAACCTCGAACTCTTTGAATGATCGATCGAATGGTTATTTTGGCAGACAGTGGAATGCGCAACAGTCGCTTCCAACAGCGCAACTCAAAGACGTTAATTCTTTGTATATTGTATGGTGAGAGTCCAGATTTCCGCAATATATAGAAAAATGTGAAAATCGAGGGTTTGGACCAATCGAATCTTGGTATTTTTTAAGATTGCTCGATCTCTGAATTTCAGCTCCAGGCGACTTATCACTCCTTTAGGCCGAGGCCACACCAAAGTGATTCGTTAGGTGCTAAGCTAGGTTTTACGTGATTCATATACTAGGTGACTTCATCCTTGGCCACACCAAAGTGCTACACGCAGAAATTCATTTGACATTTGGGAGCGGTTGAGTCAACAAACGATGCCACTCTCAAAACTAACCAATTTCATTACAACTTACCATATTTATTTACTTCCTGTGCAACTTCATTCCAAAGTGATTTTATTACATGTACATTTTTGTATAATTTGCTCGATGGGTTCCACAAAGGCTCCCTTTTATACACAGCTGTTATTAAAACGTCAGCCATCTTGTAAAATCGCGGTGACACAATAAAATTAACCAACACGTCTGTTCGCTAGGAGATTCACTCGGTGACTAATCGTCATGTAACGTGACGCGAAGCGTGCAGTGTGGCCATTGCGATAGTATGCGGTGCATCGGTTCGCTAGCATATGTCGCCTAACTCGCAGCGTAGCTCTAAGCATCAAGCGAGGGTCCTACCCGTGTGGCCGAGGCCTTAGTAATCTGGATTAAACCATTTAATTATACAACAAAGTTATTGAAATTAAATACTATGGAAAAAATCACAAAAAGTACATTATTTTTCTTTTTTTTTTCTTAATTATAAAATATATTAAAATAAATACGAATGGCGAGGATTGTTCATTGTGCAAAACGTGGCAAATTGAAAAAGAAAACACGTTGTTAATAGTCATATCACGTCAGGGAATCAACTTTTAACGGAACATGTCATAAACACAGAGCGTCAAATCACGACATCTCTAAAAACCCGTTTGTCAGAGCTGGGCGCAGTCACCGATTGCCCACCAGCAGTCCGTACCGGCCATTATTAGTCTTTGTTTCGCGTCGATTTGAAGGCACCATTGGCTGCAGTGGAAGTCCCTCAACTTCTTTCTCAACAGTGTGCACGGCAACCAATGCAGGCCGATGCTGATGACATCAGTAATTTAGTACAATACATATCGTCGGATAGCATTTTACTGTTTCTGAGATATTTAAATATTATGTTAAATATAATCTCCATATTCAATATTAAAAGACGGTTTGTGAATTCGAAAAAACCTTTCAATGTATTATTTTACAAACACAGTAACGTATTACTGAAATAAGATAAATGATAAATTTTAAAAAATATCAAAATACATAAATTTGGTAGGCATTTACATATTTTTCGATTATGAGAAAATAATTTTCTAGTAAAAAAAACTCTGTTCCAAATGTTTACCAGACATGCATATTGGTCATTTATCAGTTCCAAATGTTTACCAGACACGCATATTGGTCATTTATCAGTTCCAAATGTTTACCAGACATGCATATTGGTCATTTATCAGTTCCAAATGTTTACCAGACACGCATATTGGTCATTTATCAGTTCCAAATGTTTACCAGACATGCATATTGGTCATTTATCAGTTCCGAATGTTTATCAGACATGCATGTTGGTCATTTCAAGATAATTACTATACATAAAAAAACTATTTTCAGAATTGTGCACTTACGAGTACCAACTTGTGCCAGAAGACTGACATACCATTACGGCATTTCCCTGTCAGAGTAAGCAAAGAGGATAGTGCACCAGGCTTTCATATCTCGGTACACATCCTTCGCCTCTTTTACATCTATACACCTCATTCAACTACTACAATTTCTCTGCCTTTCAATTTTCTTCTTTCAAAATATAATTCACTTGATCCAACCAGACTTTCCTTGGTCTTCCTCTAGCACGCCTTCCACTCATTTGCGCTATATATTTATTTTGTTATTGATGTTTCATTCATTCGTTCTACATAACCAAACCATCTTACTCAGTATTCTTCGTAAGAGTGCTATTCTTCATCTTACTCAGCACATCAGTCTTAAGCTCACATTAATGTCTAATCACTTCATTCCGTATTCTGTCATACATTGTCCCCCCATGTATTCTTCTCAGTGAAACCTGACGATATAAACTATATATGCATAACAGATCTACTCGTAGCTCACAAAAGTTTTTGTAGACTAGATTTATGTATTATATAACATATACCTCGTATGTATAGTATATATAATACCTCGTATGTTTTTGTCTGTGGATAAGATTTATGTATCCTTATTTGATATGCAACATTTACATATTTGAAATATCAAATACTCGTAAGGCTGCATAAATCTTGTGTGCAAAATATTAAGTAAAAATATTGTTTAATTTGGAGCCTTCACGAATATTAATTAATTTAATGTTTTTATCAAACTTATTTGAATAACATAACTGAATTTAATTATAGAATTTTAGGGCACATTTATAAACGTGCGTCTAATAGTAGATTTGTCCCATTACCGGAGTATCGGAAACCGATACTTCAGTAATGGGAACTAAATATATGCACTACACTACACCTAAAGCCGAATGTGTTACTATTACATCTCGGAGGATTTTAAAAAATTCTATGTATTTCGTCTTCCTTTAGTAAGTTTTCTGCAGTTTTCTTACCAAATATGTTTTTCTAAACATATGCAGATGCGGGGAAGTACCTTATCAAATAACTACCTTCTAAGTTTTGTTTATAGTTAAGGCATTAACGTTGTGGAGGTTTAAAGACATTGTAATTTATTTTATCAAACACTGTTTATTCCACTTTTTTGTAACGGTATAACCCTACCGGTTTCAAGGCTTTCACCTCATCTTCAGGGGAGCGCAAACAAGATTAAATGCTGTTCGAACTGGTACCGATATACACGCTTCAACGGTTGGAAGCTGGGGGTGAGGAGGCACGGGACAATTTCGGTCAAGAGCGGGGAGATTTTTGGGAAATAACTGTTCAACAGATGTTCCGATCGGTGTACTGACTTAGAAATTTCTAGGGCCTCTAATCTGTCCAATTTATTTCCGTTACCAATGATATGTAAGAATTTGGCATCATCGATAGAAAAAGTATGATTCTCACGGTGACAATGATTAGCCATTTCAGAATAAATTTATTCTCGTAAATGTTCCGGGCAGGACACGATCGATGTGAATTATAGGGCGATCTCTGTTGCCTCATATTGGAAACACGTGGCACAATTGATGCTTCGAACATGGAAATAAATTAATAGATAAATAAATATCCATGAGCGTTTATTGAAGTGAAACTTCTATTGGCGCGGTAGGGCAAATTGACCTGAACGTCACGAAAAGTGAAACGGTGTATTACATTATTATTTATTAATTAATTATTTTAATATTAATAATTATTTATTATTAATAATATTAAGTGTATTGTATTATTATTAAGATTATTATTTATTATTAAAATTATTTATTATTAAAAATAAAAAATAAAATATTTTTTGTTATATATTATTTTTATATTAATATATTTCAAAATTATTATTTTATTTTATATTAAATTATTTTATTTTATATTAAATTATTTTATTTTATTTAATATTTATTTTAATATTTACTTAATATATAATTTATATTTAATATATAATTATAATAATATATACCATATGTTATTATAATATTAATAATTATATTATAATTAATTATAATATAATTAATAAAATAGTATAATATTATTAATAATACATTATTAATAATATAATAAAAATAATATAACAATAAATAAATAATAACTATAATTATTTTTCAATAATTAATTTAATAATTAATAATAACATAAAAATATTATAATATTTAATATTAAAAAATATAAATTTAATATTATTATTATTAAGTTTATTTTATTATTATTATTTATTAATAAAAAATATATATATATTTTTTAAAATTAATTAAGAGATTTTCTTGAATTGAATTCCACATAACCATTTTCTAATCCTAAAAATAAAAATCTTTAACAAATAGAAAAAAAGCAATGCATAAAATCAACTTTTCCTAGGAGCTAAGAAGTTTCACTTCTACCGCGCGAGAGTCTCACGCATCTGTTTTTTTTAAATATCAAGCATTCAATATATGTATGGATCCGCTTATAAAACGGTTCAACGGGAGGGGTTCCCATTAGAGTGAAGGGTTCCGGAAACGGGAGGTGCTACGTGCGTCACCGGCCGCGCCGTTACGGGGTCCGGGAGACGGGCGGCCGGGTGCAGGCCATCGGCGACGGCACGGCCAATTAGCCGGCCGGGCCGAGCCGCGTGGGAGAACGGCCAACGGACAGAGGATCGAGTATAGAAATAAGGGGACATGTTCGAGCGAGCGGAAATGTGGACACTGATTCGCGCTCTGGGCCTGTTATTATTAACAGCCCTCGTGACATTTCTGAAATGCGTCCAATTTTTTTTATCGTTGCGCCATTAAAAGGACACTTCTTCGCGGGGTTGAAATGAACATAACATCCAAGGTATATAATCAGTCACAGGATTAAAATACAAAATGCCTTCAATATTATTCTTAAAATATTTCGGTTATATTTAGTATACCATTTTAATTGGATTATTGAGTGCCATTTTGTCTACAAATCAGTGAACGATTAGATATTTAACAATAAATTATTTTATTATTCCACTAATTATAGTACATTAATCCCCATTACGCATGTTTTTTACTCATATCCCGCGACTCTTTCCAGACGGAATGCTTGAAGAGAGCTTCGTCATAGATATTCCGCCTGAAAAAGTCTCAATATATGAGATAGAAACACATGTAGCGGAGATTAATGCAATTAAAGGAAAAACAAAAAGTATTTTTTGTTTAATATTCTAATACGGAGTTCCACAAAATTAAATTGGAAACCTTTGGTAAATTTATGAAGCGACTGAAAAAACTCTTAATTTCTAGTCAGTAAAATAACGCATTTCATTTACGATTTTTCCTTTCCCCTCCACCATCCCTTCCTTTTCCTTTGATTGATGATATCTCACTTTATATGAAAAATAATGTTCGGGTGATTGTCCGTCTTTGTGGGGTTCGTGGGCATATGCTCACGTATGTGTTTATGGATTACGCGACCAGGTAACTTGCTTCATTTACTTTTGTCTGGTTGGTTGGAAGAGATTGCCGCCTGGCAATAAGCCCGCCAGATAGTATTTGCAATAAAAGTATTAAATAAATAAATAAATCAATGAATTATTATTGATAAAATAAATGTTTCTCATATAAATGCTCTTTTTTTGTATAATGTGATTTTTATAATTGGTTTTGACTGCCCTGTACTATATATGGTACGTGTTTCTTTAACTTTTTATTTTGTTTTATATAAACAATCGATCTTAGAACAGGCATACGTCTAGCTAGTCAGGAGAGTGCTTTGTGTATATTAAATTGTGAAAACTAAAAAGTATAAAATTATTACAAAAAAATCGAGTAACCCTGAATTTACCATTTTATTAATCTTGAACTAGATTTGTTTATGATTTATAATAATTCATTCTAAATCAATCCAAATGAACTAAGATCTGAAAGAGAGTATATAAATAAATCCACAAAACCACCGAAGTTCGTGATGCTAAATGCGATGTCAGATCCTGGGTACTGTAGAAGGTTGATCCTAAGGGTTGAATAGAAAGTCCTAAAGACGCTTTTATATAACCCGTACTTAGCAGCGATAAAATACACAGTTTTAAAATATTTTTTGTCAACTGAACCAAAGTAAAGCATAGTTACTTTGCACATTTCGCCACCAGCTATTTATTAGGCATGTACACATATATTATGCATACAAAATTTAAATACTTGGGTGCTAGCATAACGTGCAATAATGACCTCTACGGCGAAGTGCTTGAACAATCACAAAAGGCCGAAGCTATTTCCGGATGTTTAAAGAACACTATCTGGAAAAACAAGTATATGAACATCCAAAGCAAGGTGAGGATATACAAGACCTGTGTCCGCCCCATAATGACATACAGAGTCCAGAGCCGACACTGTCAGAACCAAAAATCTCCTTCGAACCAGCGAAATGAAGGCACTCAGGAGTATCGCTGGCAAACCCCTTCGTGATAGAGTACGTAACACAGAAATCCGAAGGACGTGCGAAGTTGAAGATATTGTCAGATGGGGACGACAGAGAAGAAGGTTCTGGAACGAACACGTATCCAGAATGGCGGAACCAAGAGCTGTAAGAATGGCCAGGGACGGTATCCCCCAAGCGAGCAGACCTCCAGGACGACCTCCCAAAAGATGGAAAGACAGCTGGCAGTCGACGTTGCAAGAGGCAAACAATGATGCAGGACCATAACAGGCCAACAGGCCTAAAATAAGATGAAGAGGAAGACATATAGTATAACATACAATGATAACAAGCGACTTTCGGCCATCGTGAGAACAGGGGATGGTCGGGTGAAGTTTGTAGAATTTTTTTGTTTGTATGTCAGCATAATCAAGGCGTATGCAATACTAAAAGTAACCTTAAATAAAACATGAGTCTCGTTTACTTTAATTGTTAACGGCATAACTTGGAGGGTTTATTGCCACGTGGCAATCTCATCGCACCAACCAGAAATTTATTAAAGACGTATTAAGCTAAAAACAAACTGAAACAATTTAAAACAAAATGGCTAACGACTGGAGTCAAATTTGCAGCCCCCGTGTCGAAAAACGGACGTCTTATAAGCAAGTCTCACTAGCAAGGGTTGCGTACTGAGGGCAAAGATGGGGTGGGTCGAGGGCAGCCCCAACCCCGCATCCTCATGGAGAAACCGAGAATGAGTAATCCGAGTTACTGGGTGGCTGTTGTTCATATTTGGGCGTACGGAATAGCACACGTGTGACGATAAAATATCCAGATTTAAATGTTTTTTTTTATAATTTTCTTTGTGAATTTTAAGAAATTTATTGGGACTGAATTCATATTTAACATACCTACGTGCGTACACACAATCACGCCGTTTCCCTGTCGGGGTACGCAGAGAAAAGAGTGAAAAAACTTTCCTATTGCGACACACATATTTCGCCTCATCTACATCCATACATATCCTTCATTCATTTCTTCTTTCAAAATATAATACAATTGATACGATATTCTACCACGCCTTTCACTCACACTTTTGTTGATATGTGGGTACATTTTGTATTCACTATATTGACAATACTCTGTGTCACAATGCTCTGAATATATTTTGTACAGTATTGTTACAAGTTTGTCTTGCCCTATATAAGAACAAACCATGTATCACTTGCGTCCCGCATTAAATAAACTTAACCGTCAATTTGTTTTGATAGTCTTTCTTCATTCATTCGTTTCACGTGCCCAACCCATCTGAGTGTGCTCTTCTTCATCTTACTCAACACATCAACCCTAATTTCACATTCATCCCTAATAATTTCATTCTGTATTCTGTCACATATATTGTCACAGCATTTACTCAGCTGTTTTCAATCTTGTTCTCGTCATCGTTTCATTCCCATACATCAAAGTTGGTACTAAAATACTGTTGTGGACTATCATCTTGGCAGATTTTGCAACTGTCCGGTTTGAGTGTATATGTTTTAGTGCTCCATTGACTTTGTTTCCTATCGCAACACGCCGTTTGACATTCCTCTCCATCACCGGTGAAAATATTACCAAAATAACAGAATTCTTCAACTTGATCTTAACTTTCCTTACTCACCAATACATCGCATTTACTTTTCCTTTTGTACTTTTCTATGACTTGATGCAGGATCTTAAGATGAAATAGTAAAAAATCGTGGATGTTGAAAATCCGCATTAACCCTTCCTTCCCTGTGATGTGTAACTAGTACACATTGCTTCTAAAAACTTTAATATCTCTATAAATATAATAAATACTGGGTTCAGATTTTAGGTATTCCTCCGTAATACATTTACGCATTGAATGAAAAAAATAATATTAAGATTAATTAGCACTTATCGGCCACATCAGAGATATTTTGTGAAAATCGGGAATAAATTCACCAATACAATCAAACGTGTGACGTAGGTATATTAATTCTAAAAAACCGCTATGGGTGAGAAGCGACGCTATTCGCGTCTCACTCTACTTCGGTATATGGGAACGCAACAAATAGAATCTCAGTTCGCTCGCTTCTCTCGCTTCAGTAGCTCTCTGGCATCCATTTGGTGGTCTCTTCACCCGTTTTGTGATCGTCGGCCGATATTTTTTTCATGTTTTCAGCAATTAAATTTCAATCATTATCACTTTTGACTTCAAATTTAATTAATTTAAGCGATTGGCAATGAATATTCTTATTTTTCCGATTTTAAATCGCTCATTTTTACATGCGTATTGATTTGTGTTGAATACACAGCACCGGAACGCGCGGATGTTTTAGCACAGGAAGGGAAAGGTTAATAGAGAAGAATGCAAGATCTTGAGCTTGGACCCGATATATATATGGATGAAGATAATAACAAAAGCGATTCGACACACTCGTATGAACTGACACAGGAAAACAATCGAAACGGTCATCAGAGCTCCACTCCGTCCGTGCATGTAAGCAGAGACCGTTTGCTAACAGGCAAATCTCGGCATTTGCCTAAGGGCGCAAAGCCAAAGTGGGCGCCCAAAGATTCATAAATAGATATGAATACTATCGATGATCTTCCAAAACCATATCCTGTATTTTCGCTATGCTTTCTGGTGTTGATGCACTTTTTGGACGTCCTGAGCGTGGATCGTCTTCAACGCTTGTACGGCCACGCTTAAACTCCAAAACCCATCGGTGAACGGTTGGAAATGAAGGAGAAGACTCCTTTAATACTTTCACCATCTTTGCACGGATCTCAGTAGCCGATAAACCTTCTAAAACAAAGAATTTAATCACTGCACGATATTCGGATTTTTCCATTGTTAAATAATACACTGACACGTCAACTTCAAATGGCTTGTAAACAAAGAATGAATTGACAGATCGAAATGAAATTTTGAGTACGTTCTTATGAAAGATGAAATATTAAAATGGCGTAGAAATTTTGGTTTTTCTACTGCTCCATAGATGTCACTTTCAAAACTTTTTGACTAACCTATTAATGCCTTATGTAATAATGCGTTCACTTCAGTTGATATTTAAAATCATATTGTGCAATACTACAGCTTAGCTAACTAATTATTAACGAAAAAATAGTAACAGTTCACCTAAATAGTTATAATATATTACTTTATTTATACACACCATTAACAAACTATTCTGTGGAACGAAGATTTTCATTGTTCAAACAATTAAAAACATGTTTAAGAAACAGGCCAAAACAATTAGCAACATAACCAATAGAATCAGTTAATATGGACTAGAATGACATCGTAGATGCATTTGCGAAGAAATCAAGACGTAAACTGTAAGGCTAAGGCCACACCAAAGTGCTTCGCTAGGTGTTACGTGACAAATAGACTAGGTGACTTCATCCTTGGTCACACCAAAGTGCTACAAGCAGAAATTCATTTGACATTTGGGAGCGGTCAAATCAACAAACGATACAACTCTTAAAACTAACCAATTTCATTACAACTTACTATCTTCATTTACTTCCTGTGTAACTTCATTCCAAAGTGATTTTATTACAGGTACATTTTTATATAATTTGCTCGATGGGTTCCACAAAGGCTCCCTTTTATACACAGCTGTTATTAAAACTTCTGCCATCTTGTAAAATCACTTGGTGACACAATAAAATTAACCAACACGTCTGTTCGCTAGGAGACTCACTAGGTGACTAATCGACATGTAGCGTGGCGCGAAGCGTGCAGTGTGTCCATTGCGATAGTATGCGGTACGTTGGTTCGCTAGGATATGCCACCTAGCTCGCAGCGTAGCTCTGAGCACCAAGTGAGGCTCCTATATGTGTGGCCGAGGCCTAATGGTCAGTTGTAGCGCAATGCATCATCATCCTAGGTCAGCACCCGAAGATGAAAGGGAAAGATTTTTTCGATTACGTATTGGGATGGGGCGCTGTCCATACATGTCCGGCACTGCATGTGAGTCGTGTCGTGTTCGTGTCCAAACCTATTGGCTACTTCTAAATAACAATGCGTGCGTTCCGTTTCTTCTCGAGAAGAAACAATTCTCGTATAAGTAGGTATGAGAATCAACTAATTCTTGGCTTTTTCATGACCACCCCCCACTTACGACGATTAGAAAGAGGGTTGCTCACCCTGAGCAGTATCGCATTTCTAGAGACGGCGCCCCTAGGCAATTTGCAACTTGCGCACCTCCCCCAAAATGTAATTTAAAATAATCTTACCCTTCCCGTTTCGAAAAATGACCTTGGATAATGATGTAATTTGCACCACATAACAAACTTGCTTTCTTTCCCGCAAATGCATCTACGATGTCATTGAAGTACATATTCACTGTTATGTCAGAATCTATTGATAATATCAGGGCTGTGGAGTCGGAGTCGGAGTTGGAGTCGGAGTCGCGGAGTCGCGGTGTTTGGGCCGGAGTCGGAGTAGGAGTCGTAAAAAACGAGCGACTCCGACTACTTTTTCGTTAAAATTTAAAATACACTTTTTTTTAATTATTATAATGAATGTGTATTGTGCACGAATATTAAACTTGCAGGCGCAAGTCGCGCCGATATGGTGAATCACCGAGATCCATTTAATGCATAAAGTCTACGAAAATGTGTTTGTCTCCTTCTTTCTCACGTCGAAAGAAAATTCTGTTGGCTGGGATCTATGTTAACCCCATGGTTCGATCCATATTGACGGAAGAACAAATAAATAGAGCTAAAAACGCTCTGTTTGAATTAACCGTTCGTATGAAAGGCCTTCGACTAGAAAAAGAGACGACAGCAGACAGCGTACACCAAGTATCATCATCTTCATCCGACACCGCTGAATCTGAAGACGATTTTGAAAAATATCTCAATGAACAAGATAAACTAAAACATTCTCGTTTGAATCACAGTCCCAATATAGATGAAGGAGACTCTATTTCAAAATTTAAAATTGAATTTTATGATGCATTGAAAATAATGGAAAAAATTGACCGAACTTATAAGTTAAATGTTGAAATGGCAATACAGCGGTATCTAGAAATCGTAAAAGATTCAGCATTGATCGTTACAGCATTACCGCCAACCCAAGTATCCGTAGAGCGGTTATTTTCCGCTCTTAAAATTCTCAATTCTGATTTGAGAGCCTCTACGAATACAGATTTAATAGAAGCAATGTTGTTTTTAAGAATAAATTCTAATAAATAATTATTAAAGTTTGATCTTGTTTTATTTTTATCCGTATAACATGAAAAAAATGGATATATGCAAAGGTAGGAAACAACCTGATAAAGTTGAGCTTTTTTGAGTCGGAGTTGTAGAGTCGGAGTCGTGGAGTCGGAGTTGTGGAGTCGGAGTCGTGGAGTCGGAGTCGTGGAGTCGGAGTCGTGGAGTCGGAGTTGTGGAGTCGGAGTCGTGTTGTTGGTAAATATAGGAATCGGAGTCGGAGTCGTGTTTTTTTTTTCGACTCCACAGCCCTGGATAATATGCCTAATGCATTTAGTCTTAGCATGGATTAATATATATTTGACCGTTTCAATCATGAAAAATTTCGTTCCGCGGAACAATTAGTTAATAGTGTGGATAAATAAATTTATGTAAATATTGGTATAAACAGTTACTAATTATTATTATTTATTAGTTTGCTAAACTGTAGCATTGAATATCATTAGATTTAAAATATAAACTTAAGTGAACGTATTCTTCCATAAAGTATTCATCGAAATCGTTCATTCGAACATTCTACTTTCGCACAATTCGCTATTTCGTACATTTTTAATAACTCAATTTTTCGTCAAGATTTTTGTCGATAATGCAAAAAGTGTTCGCTCCCACTTTTTTGGAGACTCGTGGGTTGAAATAAAAGAGTCAACAATTAAAGGTTCCTGGAAACAATTATGCCCACAAATGATGAGTGATTTTATACATTCTGAAGAAACTCCGGAAACTATCACAGATGAAATAACGTATCAATCAACAATTCCCGGGACTAACCAACAGATGGTGCCTCTAATAACAAATCCATACATCTGTCGTCCCCATTTGACAATATCTTCAACGTGGCACATCCTTCGGATTTCTGTGTTTCGTACTCTATCACGAAGGGTTTTGCCAGCGATACTCCTGAGTAAGTTAGCCTAATGAATGAACTTGGACGTCAACAACGAAGATGTTAATGAATTGATTGAATCTCACTCAGTACATCTGTCTAATGAATACTTAATTGAGTAACAAGAGTTAAATGAAATACACAATGAAAATGAGGAAGAAAAAGCTGATAAAATCGTCAAGACTTTGACAATAAAAAATATGAATGAAGCCTTCGTGCATCTTGACAAATTTTAGACTATCATGGAAGAATGTGATCCCAATGGAGAACGTATATCTCAAGTACGTAGGGTGATTGAGAAAGACACAGCGTGTTATAGAACTCTTTATCAAGAAAAGAAAAAAAGGTGGTATTCAACTAACTCTTGACAAGTTTATAAGGAAAACACCTGAAAGCACTTACTTAAACACGCCTCGTTAACTTATGTATATTGATAAATAAATAGTTTTAATATATTATTGATAAATAAATATTTTAAAATAGAATTTTCGATGTTTTTTTTACATTCCTCTACTTTCGAACATTCGAACACATTTTCAGGAATCAATTATGTGCAAGTCATGGGGCCGCCTGTATTTTTATAGCCTATTTATGAATCATTGGGCGCCCCCTTTATCTTGGTGCCCCTAGAGAAATCCCTAAATTTGCCTGTTAGCAAACGTGGCTCCGACCCTGAGTAAATACTTTCATCACTCACTCCTCGCTCGCTCCCTACCCACCCCCACTCGCAATTAAACTACAATCAGAATGGAATCAACTCGTAGTATAACACTCGCATATTTTTATTTACCTGTTCCCTTTTCAGCCATAAACCACCCGATTATGCCTAAATAAATTTATGTTGTCGTTTCTTTAATTCTTGCCTTAATATTTTATGTATTCATATATTTGAAAACATAGAAAATATGACTCACTAAGGGATGAAGAGGTCAACGAGTTGGCTTACTTTGAGGTGATCTTATTTCGAGGAATGGAGGATGTGACGCAGATAGTCGAAGATGAATTTAAATGGCAAAATCAGCGATGACAAGAGACACAAAGATATGAACTTACCGGTCTAGACGGAGAACCAAAATCCGTCCTGTTAATTAAATATCTAATATTATCCATAGCAGTAACATTCCCTCTAAGGTGTGCGCATGTGTGGCCGCACATCTGTTAAAAATTGTCCGCACACACGTTTCCATCTTCAGCACACATCTCAAAGAAAGGAACTTGTAACAATATTTTGTTTTGCGCAATTATATATTTTATTTGATATTTTATGATGGGTTCTCAGGTTGCTTTCTTTGAGATGTGTGCGGAACATGGAAACACCATATAGAATTTATATGCATATTTGCGCACTTCCCTTTTTTTTCTTGCACATATAAGTTGATGGGCCGCACACACAATGAAAAAAATTAGAGGGAACGTTGCATAGCAGTGTATGGAGCGGATACATGGACGATGAGAAAAAAGAAAACAAACATGATAGATGCCTTCGAGATGTAGTGTTGAAGGCGGATGCTCCGTATCTCATATGCCGCAATGCGCACCAACATATCTATCATCCAAGAATTGGAGATACTTTCGACAACATGCCGAAAAAGAACCTAACGTATTTGGAGCATGTTGCTAGAAAAAATTATGAAAGTTTAGAGAAGTCGGTAATGAAGGGGACAATTGAAGGAAGGTGTCCCATGAGATCTTCTCCCTGGCTCCATCCCAACTCATTGTCTGCGAAGACTGTTGGAGTCAGCTCTCCTCGTCCTCAGGTCGTACGCTCTTCTGTCCCAGACTACGTCCCCCAGACCGTGCCTCTGCATCAGGTTATCTTTTTGCACCACCCATGAATTCTTTGGTCTTCCTCTGATTGTTATTCGAAGAAGATCCACGGAGATTGCCTGGTTCACAATGTGATCGGGTGCTCTGCGTCCAACGTGCCCATACCATCTCAATCGCCTCTCCTCCGTCTTGCTGTTGATGTCTGTAACACCTAGGCTTCCACGAATGCGTGAGCTTTTTATTTTGTCTCTTAGGGACACACCAGCTGACCATCTTAGCATGCGCATTTCAGCAGTTTCTAGTTGCCTAGAGTAAGAGTTATACATCGTCCAGCATTCGGAGCCATAGAGGAGTGCGGGTCTGACAATCGTTTGGTATACTTTTCCTTTTAACTTTACTGGCATTTTCGGATCACATAGAACTCCCGTCATTGATCTAAAATTCATCCATTCCACACTAGTTCTATGTGTTACATCTGCTGCACATCCTCTATCGCTATGAATGAGTGACCCAAGATACTTAAAGGAGTCACAATTTGGTAATGTTTCTCCATCCATTTGCATTACGGGAGTGACAGCATTTGTGTTCTCGAATGGTAGGTACAGACACTCTGTTTTCTTTCTGCTCAGTCTCAATCCATTGTGCTCCAAGATTCTTCTCCACCTTTCCAGCCTATTTTGCAGGTCTTCATGTTTTTCACTTATTAATACGATATCGTCTGCAAATAGTAGGATCTTTAGGAGACTGTTCATTTCCCGGTTAGTTAAATAGTCCATGACTAAGATGGACAGTAGCGGACTGAGTACGGATTAAATAAAATAAATGATCCTCTTGAAGCGCTGCATTCAACATGGTCAAGGACCAGGAGAGATGGGAGACAGGTGTAGGACCACGACACTCAGCACTGATCGCACGATGAAGAAGAATGACTTGAAGCTAGATCACTTAATCACCTTCTTTCATCCATTATCTCGTTAAATACTCTACTATTTCCCCCCAACAAATTTACGCTAGAAAAGTATAATATAATAATACAATTTTATTGAGAGGTAATTGTGTACATCTGACCAAACGACGTCCAAAATGGGATTTTCTTCCCTTATTTTTGCTCTGGTTTGCTTTAGTCCGTTGTGAAATACTTATCTTAATACCTCAGATAGGCTTTCAAGACTATGTACTCGTCGCATTATTCAATTTTTCGGTCATATTTCGTGCAACGAGGGGAGGGCATGGAGAGACTCGGAGAGATCACCTATTCGCTGGAGCGACAAGGTGAAAAGTGCTATTGGCCTAACTTGCCACAGGTTCTTGCGACAGCGGAATACCGAGAGGGCTGGAGAAGAATATGCGAAACTTGCAGCAGTGTAAGTCACGTTCCTTAAAATTGACGTCACGACGCAGAAGGTATACACATAATTTCAAAAAATGTTTAAACATAAAAAAACACTTATCTACATAAATTTGGTCAACTGTTTGAACATGTGCAAAGTGGGTGGGTATATGAAGGATGTGTGTCGATATAGGAAAGTCTGGCGCTCTGTCCCCTCTGCCTACCCAAACAATGAAATCGCGTGATGATATGTATGTATGTATCATAAAAGCAATCGTGTTTTTCCTGGAAGTGTGCGATTCTCGGACAAGTGTTTCTAAAAGACGAAAAAGACAAAACACTCGCATCACGACAACACGACCGGCGAGGGTCGCGGTAAAGACCCAGCTGTAACGGAATAACCGAATTACTCGTATAATGTATGTAAAGACCGACAGTGAGTAAATACCGGAATACGCTTTACGAACCACTTAACAGACAATCGATTAGGACGCCATACGAGTACAAGGGGTATCCACAGATATGATTGTGGCGCGTTTATTGGGATTTCTTTATTCCAGCTACTACAGACTTACAGTAAGGCCGAGGCCACACTAAAGTGATTCGTTAGATGCTAAGCTAGATTTTACGCGACTCATATACTAGGTGACTTCATGCCTGGCCACACCAAAGTGCTACGCACAAATTCATTTGCCAGTTAGGGGCGGTTGAGTCAACACACGATGTCACTTTCAAAACTAACCAATTTCATTACAACTTACCATCTTTATTTACTTTCTGTGCAACTTCATCCCAAAGTGATTTTATTACAGGTACATTTTTGTATAATTTGCTCGATGTGTTCCACAACGGCTCCCTTTTATACACAGCTGTTATTGAAACTTCCGCCATCTTGTAAATTAACCAACACGTCTGTTCGTTAGGAGATTCACTCGATGACTAATCGCCATACAACGTGGCGCGAAGCGTGCAGTGTGGCCACTGCGATAGTATGCGGTACGTTGGTTCGCTAGGATATGTCGCCTAACTCGCAACATAGCTCTAAGCTTCAAGCCTGTGTGGCCGAGGCCTAAGTGTAAGTTCAATATTCGAATTGACAATTTATTTCTTGGAAATATGATATTTCGGTGTTAGACCACCATCATCCAGTCGTTCAGATAATGATTGAGGATCGTAACTCCCATGATAGTCTCTGACGAATCCTCTTCATCCATATCTGTACTCTGAGGTTCCAAGGGAAGGGTAGGTTAGATTAAAATGGTAGAAATTGGATGAATGTAGAAGAGGCTAAGGAAGTGTGTAGGGATAGGAAAGTT
Organism: Odontocerum albicorne; assembly: GCA_949825065.1. Lineage (NCBI taxonomy): Eukaryota > Metazoa > Arthropoda > Insecta > Trichoptera > Odontoceridae > Odontocerum > Odontocerum albicorne. Next base: position 877,109 of record OX463838.1, read on the forward strand.
TGGCGCATACCCCGACAGGGAAATGACATAATGGTATGTGCACATATGTACGAGTATCTTGGAAGATTTCGCCATTGGTTTTTTTTTTATTGACAATTGTGTAAAGCAGGGGTACCCAAACAGTCGATCGCGGGATGCTTTTAAGTAGATCTTTACTTTTTCTTCTATTGCATACCATATAATAAAAAATATTATTTTATACTTGAGAAAATGTAGGATAGTCCCTGTGACATTTGAAATGTCATGTCTCAAAAATGATGGGGTAAAATCATTTTTTTTTTACAAATCGAATCGTTTTTTTATAAATCGAAAAATTGTTTTTCTCTAAACTGACGTTTTAATTCTTAATTTTCATTATACTGACTTTCTAACGTATTGTATGATTTGTATCTATCTTTAAATAGTCCAAGATCCACTATAAATTAATACTAATTACGAACATTTAATTTTATGTATAAAAAAAATCGAAAATCCAATTATCGTATACCCCATCCCTAGCCAATGCGGACTAACGTAGTGACTTTTGACGAACGTCACAAAATATTATTTGATTTTAACAAACTGCCACATTTTTGCTAATTTGTAACAGGATGTATTAATTTGTCATTATTGTTAGTTTTAGGTAATGTATTTACCTAAATAACTTGCTATTTATTAGAATCGAGGCTTATAATTAAAGTTGATAAAATAATTCAAATTATTGAACGTCGTTACAAGGTTGTATTGGGGCAAATTTGTGAACTGTCACAGGGACTGTGAACTGTACTGCCTAGTATAGTCGATTCCAAGAAGCAACACGCCTAAGTGAAAAAGTGAAATTAGTTGTGTTTTAACGTGAAATGTAAGGTTTACCTTATCTACCTTACTGACTGACAGATTTTAATTCTTCGGTGTTTATTTGATCAGTATTTAAGATTATTTTTTTCATCGTACAATCCATGGATCTCGCTATCATAACATTACGTTTACTTACACCACAATTTATTGTGTTCCTAGTATTTATTCTTCATTGGAAGTATACTGTATATCAAATTATTCAATCTGAATATAATTTTTAATGTTTTTCCTGTACACTGGTAGATCGCGACGTCGTCCTACAAAAAGTAGTTAACGTTGCACTATCATACATCAATATTGGCATGACTACGAAATATTTTTAACTAGAATCCTTATCTTTCCATTTATTTATTTAACACTTTTATTGCAAATACAATCTGGCGGGATTATTATCAGGCGGCAATCTCTTACAACCAACCAGACAAAAGTAAATGAAGCAAGTTACGTGGTCGCATAAATAATTCAAATGACTATCCATCCCCACGAAATTCATAAACATATACGTGAGCACATGCCCACGAACCCCACAAAGACGGACAATCACCCGAACATTATTTTTCATATAAAGTGATATATCATCAATCAAAAGGAAAGGAAGGGATGGTGGAGAGGAAAGGAAAAGAAAAATCAGGAATGAAACACGTTATTTTACTGACTAGAAATTAAGAGGTTTTTCAGTCGCTTCTTAAAGCATGCCAAGGACGGAGCGAGTCTTATATTGGTTTGCAACTGATTCCAGAGTCTCACTGCATGGACAGTAAAGGACGACGTAAAGAAAGAGGAGCGGTGAACTGGAAAGGCCAATAAACAATCTCTGTTTGAGCGTAGCGCTAAACCATGATTGGAAAGACGCTGAAAATTCTCGGCGAGATAGGAGGGGGCGGTGGGACAGTTAAGGATATTATACAATAGAGACAGTATGTGAATTCCATGTAGTCTTTCAATGTATTTCGAGTGGAGAATCATTCGCTCGTTCTTGTAAGTGTTCCCCGTATTACCCAGTTCGAACTCTGAACTTATATTTGCCGAGTGAAGGGCTATGCCAGAGACCGTTCAGGCGGAGAGACTGTGGCCAAGTCACGGTAAAGATTTGGCATCCGGGTGCGGTAACACTAACCGTTCTGTTGCCACTTCCAATCCGATATCTGCAAAGACATTAAGGCCGATTTTCATAGGTACACTGTACCTCAGGGTTTCTCAATTTTTTTTGACCAACGCCTCTTAAGAGTCAAAGCCTCTGGTAGTATAAAATTGGCAGACAGTATTGACGACCTTCAAACGCTTATGGATAGAATTAATGAAGCCGGTGTGAGGCTGGGGCTGAACATGAACGTGAGTAAAACTAAGTTCACGGTGTTTGGCCGGCAGGATCACGCAGGAGCACGTCTTACATTGAACGGTGCTGATATAGAGAGAGTGGAAACATTTAAATATCTCGGAAGTATCCTAGTGGAAGGCCTCGATCCAGAAACCGAAGTCAAGTGCAGAATTGAATCATCTCGTGCGACTTTTAATAAAATGAGAAGCGTATTCTGCGATGATAATCTAAACTTGAAACTTCGACAACGGTTAGTCAAATGCTACGTTTGGTCAGTGTTATTGCATGGAGTGGAATCATGGACCCTCAAAATTAGTATGAACCGACTGGAAGCATTCGAAATGTGGATGCACCGGAGATTGCTACGGATACCCGGGACGGATATGGTCAGCAACACAAAGGTTCTTCAAAGAGCCAAAGTTGATAGAGAGTCGCTGACTAATATTAAAATCCGAAAGGTCTCCTACTTGGGTCATGTACAAAGAGGAGCAAAGTACAAATTACTGCACCTGATCATCCAAGGCAAAATAGAGGGTCGAAGAGGTGTTGGCAGGAGGCAAATCTCCTGGCTCCGCAATATACGTGATTGGACTGGCATAAGGGGTGTTGGGAATCTTTTTCGGGCTGCCGGGGACAAAGATGTCTACTCTCAGGTGATATTCAACGTTGGGGGGACCTGACATGACACTGAGAAGAAGTATAAAATTAGATAGTTTTAATTATTCTAACTTAGAGAAGGTAAAAAAATATTGTATTATTTAACAAATTACCTCCCGAAGCATTATCTGTAGCCTGACTAGTCCACCTACAGTATTAACCGGGGCGACCAAGGTCTGAGTGAATGTGATGGAATACAAGTAGCCTGAACGAGTGGACTTGTTCTTGCTAAATAATTAGTTGTAAGAATTGTTATCTAGTTATAAGTAGTATGTAGGTGTTAATTATTTCTAAGAAATCATATATTAAGATTATAAAAAATAAAAATAAAATGACATGTAGGAAAGTAAGATTAAGTAAGTTCATAACATAAATTATAATATATAGTATAAATAAGATTAGTTAAGTAATAAATTTGTATATAGGTATAGCCTTGACAAATTACTTTGTTTAATAAAAAAAAACTAATTACAATGGTAAACTTTTATAAAACGAGTAAGTTTTCTTAGTTCACCCTTGAATAAGTTTTCCTAGTTCACCCTTGAATAAGTTCTCCTAGTTCACCCTTGAATAAGTTTTCCTAGTTCAACCTTGAATAAGTTTTCCTAGTTCACCCTTGAATAAGTTTTCCTAGTTCAACCTTGAATAAGTTTTCCTAGTTCACCCTTGAATAAGTATTCCTAGTTCACCCTTGAATAAGTATTCCTAGTTCACCCTTGAATAAGTTTTCCTAGTTCAACCTTGAATAAGTTTTCCTAGTTCACCCTTGAATAAGTTTTCCTAGTTCACCCTTGAATAAGTTTTCCTAGTTCACCCTTGAATAAGTTTTCCTATTTACCCTTGAATAAGTTTTCCTAGTTCACCCTTGAATAAGGATAAAATTATTTTGGTAGTCTGTACTTAACGATACTGAGAAATAACTGAAGAATAAAAAAATACTTAATTTTTACAAGTTTTTTTATTGCATCATTTGTTATAAAAATAAGAAAGCTTTGATATAAATCTTGACCTAATTTATAAAAATCTAAATTTTAGCTAATTATAAAAAAATGTAATTTAATCTGTATTAAAAATAAATGATATGGAATCTCTATCTTTGATATGTTCATTGCACTCATTATCTAAAGGTCAAATATGTATGTGTTACCATAAGTGTACTTTGCCGGTTTTTCAATTTACATAGACCTATTGCTTTCTGTAAAATTACTGCGAAATACTACTCAAAATAGATTACCCTATTTATCAGATGATAAGACGCACCAGACCATAAGACAAACTGTAAATTTAAGAAAAAAAAATTTAAATGAATATTATGATTCAGTTCATCTTCACTTGTCTTCATAGCATTCAGTTCATCTTCACTCGTATTGTTACTGTCAATTTTCGATTATTGTTTGAACTATTATTGTCAATCTCTTAAAAAACTAAGCCATCTTCGATACCATCCAAAGCGCTACTTACACCACATTTCTTAAAAGATTTTGGAACTGTCTATAGAATTAGAAATTTTTCACATGTCTGTATTTGTTCTGCGCACTAAATGAAGTAAAATTAGTATGAAGTGATTCAATAGGCATAGAAAAAATAAAGTAACAACAACGAAGTAAAAGGAGTGAATAAAATATACAATATAAAGGAATTAAAATTAAATACATGCCATAGGTATAAATTAAATACGTGTATTTTTCTTTTGATAGTTTATATTATTTTCTGCAGGGACCCATTACCATGTATCACCTACCTTCGGGACCATAAGACACACCCCAATTTTAAATAGATTTTTCTATATCTGAAAAATATGGTATGTTTTTCCAATTTCCATATGTCCATTACTTAAAATACTAAAAGATTAATTACCTAATAAATAATGTGGAAATTTGCACACTGAGAATTCATAGGGTGTAAATATACACATGTATAACAAAACACATTTGGGGCAACTTATTTCCTTTGTAGGTGGCATATCAGAGGAAATAGCACCAAGGACAAAACTGGCGTGCAGCTCATTTGGACGTTTGAACAACATCTTCAAAAGTAACCTCCTAATATCCTTGAAGCGTAGGGTCTACAACCAGTGTATTCTCCCAGTACTTACGTATGACTGCGAGACATGGACGCTCACAGTAAAGAACACACAAAAGTTCCAGACCACACAAAGGGGGATGGAGAGATGCATGCTGGGATATACTAAAAGAGACCGTAAACGAAACACATAGATTCGCAATATAACAAAGGTAGAAGACGTTATAAAGGTGAGTAAAAGAATGAAATGGCAATGGGCAGGACACGTAGCCAGAATGAACATCCGAAATAATCCAATTGTACCCAAGAGGCATAAAGAGGGCCAGAAGAAGACAGAAGGTACACTGGATATATTAAATCAGGAAGCATGGCAGCATCACATGGCATCAACGAGCAAAAAACCTAACTATATGGAGTTAACTTGGGGACACCTTCATCCAGCAGTGGATCGACCCTGGTTGACAATGATGATGATAACAGAATACAGAATTAAATGAGTTGGAATGAATGTGGATTAACATACTAAATAGGATGAAGAAAAGATAGCTCAAACGTGCACAATGAATTAATGAAAACAAACCAAAGTATAAATGTACTTTTTTTACAGTAGAAATGTGAATGAAAGTATTATTTCAAAAGAAGGAAATGTAAAATAAGTGGAATTATAGAAGCTGTATGAGGAGTATGGATGCAGAGAAAGATGTGTGTCCTGAAAGGAGTCTGATGCTCGGAAAGGAAAGTCTTCCCTCGACAGGAAAACTGAATAATGGTATATGAGTATATATTATAGATTTATTCAGATTCCATAGTATTAAAAAATTAACCCCGGTAAATAATCAAATTATAAATAATTAGCATAAATAAAATATTGATATTAACACGTTCCGTGCCGCAGTACATTTTGAGAAAATAAGTACGTGCGCCACTAAACAAATTATAGTTTATATTATGTATACATATATAGGCTTCATAAATAATGATCAATTTTTAAAAATAAACTGATTTTAGGTGATATTGTGAGCGTAGGTCACCGGTGACCTACGCGGCGTCGTACGGTAATACATGTATATACAACATAAACTTTTGTAGTCGAAACAAATTGTAGCATGCCTAATTTATTACTTATTATATTTTTTATTTATTTATGTAATATGCTATAGTGTTACGCCATAACATAATAATCTCTTATGATTACTGAGACAATAGCTCCAAAAAAAACGGTCACAATGTTGCATAGACAATGCACCCTCATAAATTTCCAGAGTGGGACAAATGGATGGTCCCATTCATTATGTTATCCCTGGAATCTCTTCTATACCCCCTAGCCTAATTGTAGAGGCTAGTTTATCCTTAAATAAAATAAACCGTTATATTATTTTTCATACACCTGGAGGTTTATTAAAAATAATTGCATTTTCAAACGTTTTTATGTGGATTATATTCAGAGGCGCCGTATAGGTCACATTCAATGTTAAAATTCGTAGTAAATGTGACCGCTGGCACACTGGGACTGTTTATAAAAAAAACACGTAGGTCACCGGTGACCTATGTGGCGCCCTGGTCAAAAACATGGTAGGTCACCGGTGACCTACGTTGCGCGGAACGTGTTAATGTGTTGTGTTATTTATTACAGGCAATCCCTCATAATAAAGTACAATTATCAGGCAACGTGTGGATGGAGACGCTTGTGCCTGTATTGGTATATTGTACGTAAGTTGTTGTACTTCAGCAAGCTCACAGTCTTGACAGATCATATCCAAAGTTCCTACGGCAATGAGATCAATCTTCTAAGACAATTCAATCAATTGGCAGGTTAAATCTACTATAGCCTTTCATTAGGCTAAGTTTTTTTACATAGTGCTATTTGCTTAATATCACTATAATAATTTATGATAAACAGCACGTAAGCTACAGAAAAAGATAAATTTTGGTGTAAAATGGTCAATAATTAAAAGTAGTACGGAAGTAAATCCGCCAGGAATTGGAGCTGGGGTGCCCGCTTGCTTAGTGTGAATGCCAAATGTTAGACCATGGTCGCTGACAAATTAATTAGTATTCATAAAAACGTATATTAGTTATGATATAAATATATTTTATTTTATAAGGATTATTATTTTTTTCAAAATAAAATATTTTAAAACACAAAAAAAATTGTCAACTCGAGTCAACATGATAAAAACGCAAGATTTTAAAATGTTGCTTTGAAAAATTTGTTCAAGTTGAAGATTAATAGAAACTGAATCATTTTTATAAGAAGAGTGAAGCATGAATAGACATTTAATATTTTACATACACATATATATACCATCTCGGCATCTCTCTATCGGGGTAGGTACAGAGGAGAGAGCACCAGTCTTTGCTATTGTAACAGACATAATTCACCTCTTCTACGTCCATACACTTTCTCATACAGTTCTGACTTTTTACATTTCCTTCTTTCAAAATATAATATATATTTGATCCAATCATACTTTCTTTGGTCTTCCTCTACCACTCATTCCACTCACATATGAACCGTATATTTGTTTTCTTAGTCTTTCTTCATTCATCAGTTCCAAATGCCCAAACCATCTCAGAGTGTTCATCCCTAATCCCTTCCTTCCATATTCTGTCATAAATTTTAACCCTGTGTATTCTCTTTAGTGCACGTATTTCTACAACATAGGCATACAATTTAATATTTTAGAAAATATAATTTCTGTTAATTTATATTTTCAGTTTAAATTAAAATATAAATTTAAACTGTTTTTTTTTATTGTGTATGGATGTTTCTTATAAAACAACAAACTTACTAAAAAAAACTTGTGTTCCGTCTGAAATAATATGAAGGATTTACAATATATTGAAATTCATTACTGAATCGGTCCGAGTAGGGGAGTTTCCGTTCATTGAAAATTTTGACAGCAATGCTGAATGGGCGAGAGGGCGACAAGTGCACTCGGAGGAAATTAATAAATTGCATATGTCATTACGCCCAGCAGCGTACCAAATGCGCGACTAAGAGGTTATAATCGGACATTCTATCCGAAGGACGCACTACACAAGCCGACTTGCGTAAAAATTGCGCGAATTATTAAAACAGGATGTCCTCTGTAACAGCAACACAAAGTCGGCCCGATTACATGAGACACTCTAGATGTGATAAGATTAACATTCTCCATGCAAGACTCGGGGTAAACGCCTTTAATTACATACAACTATATTTCAAATTCGAAACGGGATTAAAAGTTTTTTCCGTTTACATCCTTAGAAAAAATAGGTTTAGATACTAAAACAAACGGCTTTAATAAAATTGTACAAATAAAAGCCAATAAAACTCATGTAAATCGCACTTGTCAAACAGCAAATTGTGCAAGACATAGCGCTGCTAAGGCTTACCTAATTTTTGGTGTTTGTCCCTTATCCGAAATCGGGCACACTAAATTCACTAAACTTGGTCAGACACAGGCTCAATAAGCGGTATTTTAAATCACTTTAAATTTTCAAAATAACACCCACAAACAAAAAATGGCGAGCACTTCAGCACCGCCTTCTCGAGAGAGAAATTTTCGAGGTTTGCTTTGACTCGGCGCTAGAGATGGGTCGGTCACGACCTACCAACTAAAAATGAACTAGTCATTTCAAAACCTAGAAAACTATACATGTATTATTGGATCTTAGGTCATTCGTAAAGGTTAATATTTCAAATACATTAAATAATAATCAATGTTGATATTCAATATAAAATATTGGAACATTTTAAAAGTTAATAATATAAGACATGTGATTAAATATTATCAGTTTAAAAAAATGTATTTTAAAACTATTTCGTTTTGACAACTTTCAGCCAAAACCTTTCCAGGTGAGTTAAATTAAATACAATCACATATAGCCACTCATAATCAAATAATTCATTGGGATATTTTCAAATATAAACGCGGTCTGGAAAATAAATAATAATTTTGATTATAATAATCACATAAAAAATCTTCCTCATTCAAATAAACATTGCCTCTCATATTATTTTTACAAAGCTTAGATATTGTTTTGATATACTAGAGCATTTCAAAAGAAGTTAACTTAATTGTTCGTAATAGAATCTTAAATCCTAAAATTGTGATACGCAAACTAAGTTAAGCTATATTTTAAGTCAACAAATTACGGCAATACATATGTAATATTATCATCATATATTTTGTTCATGTGTTTTTAATAATTAAGGTATTTTCGATTTAGGTTTTTATTATTTTTATATAACTGTAAAATTGTATTTTTGTCCATCTCAAAATGTCACCTCAAATATCGATAATACAAGTATAAATTCATGTTTCTAAAATTTTTACTTTTATAAAACTGACATTTATTAAAAGACCAAGAATCAATCTTATAGAAGTGAGATACCTATCGGTTAGATTATCTCCTCACTGGATGGTGTTATTGTTAAATCTTTTGGAAGTTATTTGGTGCAATGGGTAAGGATTTTTCAAATGGTCGTGTAGGTGTTATTTTTTCTGGCGAGAGGGCTTGCCGCCATTGTAAAAAAAGAAGTAAACTGCCTCCCTAATGGGAGAAAAATACGAACCTGGCAATAATGATTATATTTCTTTGAAATAAAGTCATTAAAAAAAGACCATGAACCATAGACTTCGCGTATATTATTCAAGAAGATCCATAGACTTCGCGGGAAAATTAAAAATAAAATATGACGCCAATACACATCAGAATAGGAAAACATCATCGCGTTTACTGCTTGTTATTCTTGACTTGATATTAAAATCATTGGTAAGTTTTATTTTTCAAATGTGTATTTGTCTAAAGCGCTCTTAATGGTATTACAAAAAAATATGAACATATAGGTATATATACAGAAAAGGGCATCAACATTTTTCATTCATTATTATTTATAGTTTGACATGGAAAAAGTATGTTAGCGTTATTGCTAATATACTTTTTTTCTTTTACTAACAATTTATGTCTTGAAAATATAAACCTTATTGCCAAGTTCATATTTTTCTCCCAATTACGAGTACACATAGTTTACTTTTCCTGTGGAATGGCGATGAGCTCTCTTAGTGGAAAAAACAGTGGCATGATGCCTATCGGTGGGATAGGATGACGTTTTCATTGGTGTTTTGAAGTTTCTCTTTTTTTGTGTTAGGTGGTAAATTTTCGTTTTTATAGAGGCGCTGTCTGTATCTGCTAAGATAATAGTCCACAATAATATTTTAGTGACAACTTTGATGTATGGGAGTGAAACGTGGATGTGAAAAGACTAAGAAGCCGAACAAATGTAGAAATGCGTATATAGAGAAGAATACATGGACTGACAATGTATGATAGAATACGGAATAAAGTGATTAGAGATGTATGTGAACTTAAGGCTGATGTGTTAAGTAAAATGAAAAAGAGCACTATGAGATGATTTAGGCATGTGGATACGAATGAATGAAGAAAGACTAACAAAACGGATGTATAGTACAAATGTGAGTGGAAGGCGTGTGAAAGGAAGACCAAGGAAAGTATGGTTGGATCAAGTAAATTATATTCTGAAAAAAAGGAAATGTAGAAAGTCAGAGAAATCGTAGAAGGTGCACGGATGTAGAAGAAGCTAAGAATGCGTGTCAAGATAGGAAAGTGGACCTCTGTCCTCTCTGCCTACCCTGACAGGGAAATGGCGTGAAGACGAGATATAATCGACTCCTCAGCAAAAACAAAAAAAAAATCCCCAAAATAAAAAGACTTCTAGCTTCAATAAAAATATCCTGTCCCACCTATAAGTACCCCCCCCCTCCACTCAACTGTTTTCATATTACGGAGTGTTTTCACCAACATAAAAAAAAGCTTCTTGTTATCATCCAGTATACACAGATAATGTCTCTATAAAAACAACCAATCCAAGAGGTTTTGCCAAGGCCCGGTAACAGTCAATCTCTCTCACTCCCCATTAATGAAGTATGAATAAAAATCAAAATGGATACATTATTTAAATTGTAATTGACAATAGCTACGTAATCATATGAGATATGGTTAAAAGTCAAGATGTGTCCTTATATAACTTACCTAAGAATTTCTAAGAGATATGAGGTAAACTTTAAGTGTAATGCAAGTTGCAAATTGCCTAGGGGTGCCGTTTATACAAATGCGGCACTGGTTCACACTGTCCTAATCGTAAATCAAAGTTTTTGCATCCAAAGTTAACTCATTTTATGAAAAAATATCAGAACCGCAGTGTTCACTGATGACCATCAAGTCCAACTTTATAATATTAACCCTTACCACTCCTATGTCGAGTGTGGCTCGACATCGTATTTCTTGCACCAACTCTTATGTTGAGCTAGACTCGACAGTATACGACGCAATTTCTAAAATTATTAAATCTGAATTTTTTTCTTTGAAATACTTAAAAAAGGACTGAATTTATCATATTCAGATTTTCTACGCAATTTTACATTGTTATTATTATTGTAATAGAATCAAGTCATTTGTAGCGCGTAGAAAATAATATACATAGCGGTATTCCAGGAATTCAAGGTCCAAGGGATACTTTTACGATGTTTGCAGGTAGTTGGCCATATGATTCAAGTACCTATTATCAGTAGTGAAGTGTCTGTGTCCTCGAAAAGAAGTGCGAGTACGTCTTGGAAAAAAATATTTCATGTTTTTTGCCCACTTTAGCTGCAGAACATCTAAAAGCTAATTTTGTATGTTGTTTATAGTTAAGGCATTAACGTTGTGGAGGTTTAAAGACATTGTAATTGATTTTTATCAAACACTGTTTATTCCACTTTTTTGTGATGGTATAACCCTACCGGTTTCAAGGTTTTCACCTCATCTTCAAGGGAGCGCAAACAAGACTAAATGCTTTTCGAACTAGTACCGATATACACACTTCAACGGTTGGGGGCTGAGGGATGAGGAAGGCATGGGACAATTTCGGCCAAGAGCGGAGAGGTTTTTGGGAAATAACTGTTCAACAGATGTTCGGATCGGTGTACTGACTTAGAATCGGTTCGGACCGGTGTACTGACTTACACCGATCCGAACATCTGTTGAACAGTTATTTCCCAAAAATCTCTCCGCTCTTGGCTGAAATTGTCCCATGCCTCCCTCATCCCTCAGCCCCAACCTTTGAAGCGTGTACATCGGTACCAGTTCGACCAGCATTTAGTCTTGTTTGCGCTCCCCTGAAGATGAGGTGAAAGCCTTGAAACCGGTAGGGTTATACCGTCACAAAAAGTGGAATAAACAGTGTTTGATAAAAATAAATTACAAAATAAAAGCTAATTGCTTTCTTACTGGAACAATTATGACCAATCGAAAAGGATTGCCAGAACAAATTAAAAAAATAAAACTAGCTATTGGACAGAAAATAGCATATAGGAAAGGAAATACGTTAACATGGCGTGACAAAAGAGTGGTCATAATGTTCAGTACAAAACATACTTCTGTTTCATAATCTGCAAGAAGAAGAACCAGGACTGGAGGCGCCAGTGCCAGTGATGAAGAAATAAACAAACCGACTATCAAATTAGATTACAATAAGAATATGGGTGGGTGGAGTGGATGTCACCGACCAGTATGCGACATCCTATTTCTTTATGCGTAAGACATTGAAGTGGTGCAGAAAATTATTTTTCTGGGGGTTGGAAACTTCCATTTTGAATTAATACATTTTATTCAATGAATATGCTACGAAGGAAAATATGCAAAGAATATCACATAAAAAATTTAGAAACAAATTATTGATGAGTCTAATCGGAGACTTTCTTTCGTGCACCGATACAAAAACCAGACCGATTGTCCACAGGCGATACTATCCAGCGTTTGGATGGGAACTCATTTTATTTTATCTCATAAAAACACAAGGACTGTATGGTGTGTTTCAGTCGGAAGGTCAAAGGAGGGAGAAAAGAAACTACATTCTATTGTGGTAGGAAGCCCAACCTTCATCCCGGAGAATGTTTTAAAAAGGACCATACTTTGAAAAATTATAAATAATTCTGGTAAATAAATTTGCTGAATATACACATTTTCATTTATTTACTACTTAATATAAACAAAAAAAATTACACACTCTACACCAGTGTTTTCCAACGTTTTTTGAGCTATGCCCCACCTAAACCTTTCTAAAATTCTTATGCCCCCCTACGTAACAGTGACGCGACAAAGCGATCAAACAGCTAATTTCACTCCACTGTCGCGTATTACATCACGGCGTATACGCGACAGTAGAGTGAAGTTAGCTGCGATCCGGATTCATATATCTGTTATACTTGTATCATGCTCGTGAACCACAATATAGAAATATGGTTAACTTAAATTCTGAACGAGTCAATTTTACAATTGCCCCCCTTAAAAATCAAATTGCCCTCCTGTAGGGTGTAGGCCCCACGTTGGGAAACACGACTCTACACTGTTCCAATACACTTTATTGAGATCCCTTTTTTTGGAAATGAATTAAGGAGTTGGTGGTAGGTAAAACAATAATTAAGGAGTGCAAAAGGTTAAAGCTCATGAGTTCAAATGTCTCGTCAGGAATAGAAAAGAAAAAATCTTATTTCAAACCATATAAAATGAAGTCCAGCAAAACTACATCACAAGCGTAACTTCTGTGCCTAAATTAGTTGAACGCTTGACTTCAAACATTGGAAGTTTCGGGTTCAATTCAATTTGGGTCTTCTTTTTCACATATTTCTTTGGCTGAAAGAAATTTTCTAATGATGAAAAGTCGACCATTTCATGCAATATATAATGGACATGTAATATTATTATGCAAAACAAAAATATACCTATTCAGGTATACTTGAGCATCATTGATTCAATATGACCAGTATATCTCAATTCTCAATAGTAATCCTATAGGAACGATATATTAATTTAAAACGTAATCAACTTTACAATATATGTATACGAAAAAGATCTAACCTATTAAACATTTTATGGTTTATTTGAAATTGAAAACGCATACAATCCTGTATGTGTATTTTATTGTTAAATTACATCTTAGTTTCTTTCTAATATACAAGCTGATACAAAGCCGTGAGATATTTTCTCAATTATTTCAGAATATGTAGTGCATTGGGTCTTTTTGTATAGTTACATTCAATTACATCCATATCACCATTTATGGACCCTGTTAACGGAATTGAAAAAAAGACCAACAAATTCTCTTTATGGTCAAAAACTATACCTAGTCTTGCCATAAATGCCAGAATATCACAACAATATTTCGAAATAGCTACTAACTTTGTGCTCTCCTTTATTAATATAAATAACGTAATATAAACAAAACATTAAGGTCAATACTTTGCCTCTGGAGTTGAGTAACCTTGCATCAACATATAGGAAGGTTTTAATTCTGCAAAGCAACTTGCATCTCGTTCTACTAATGAGGCCACGTGTTTTCTATATCTCAATATCTATTCATAAAATTCCCACAAAATTCTCAAAAAATCCAATTATTGTTCTATGTATGCGTTATTCCACTAAAAACAAATCTGAGTTCTTTACCTCTATAAAATAAGTCTTTGACAATTACGTAAGTCTGCTTGGTGAAGTTTGATAATATTTTGTGGTATACATACATAACATATTGTATATTGAACTTAAATATACATATAATTATTAAATAATTTTAAAACAATGACTGTAAATTATTATTACTACTGCTTTTTGTATCTTCATGTTAATTTAAGATAAAGTTTTGTATTATTTGTCAATATATCTTAAGTACTTGTATAACCTGTCAAATGTTCATTTGTATATAAAGACACTTGTGTCGTTAATTAAATAAATAAAATAAAAAATTCTGTTACAAAGTTTTTGAATTATTATAAAAAAACAGTGCATCTTACAAATGATTCATTATATTGTTATACTTACACACATATCATCTTATATGAAAACATACATCTTTTTCAAAATGTCCTCCCCTTGCCTTCACACAGGCGTTTAAATGTGACGGCCAATCGTCAACGGTAATACGCACGATGTCCATTGGAAAATTGACCACGCTTTCTTCAATGATTGTTTCAGACTATCCAAATTTAGATGTCGTCTGCTACAGGCCATGTTCTCCAACACTGACCACAATTTGTAGTCAGTGGATTTAAATCTGGGCTTCCAGAAGGCCGATCTTCAGCTCCAATAAACTCTGATGTATGAATTTCTAGCCATTGCTGGGTGGACTTTGCCTTGTGGGCTGGAGAAGAATCTTGTTGAAAGATCCAATGACCTGAATTAAACATGGGTCATTAAGAGGCTTGATGACCTTCTCCAAAATGTCATTTTGATATAAATTTGCACTTGTCTTCACACCCTGAGCACAAAAATGTAGCTCACTAGCCCCTTCGTATGAGACACCCCACCAAACCATCACAGATCCTGGATGATGACCTCTCTGAACTCTATGAATGACTTGAGCGGCCTCTCGAGAGCTATGTGCGTACACACAACCATTTAGCTTATTATGACTTTCTTCAATGTTCAACATTTTTTCATCGGAAAAATAGATTTTGCGATGCATATTGTTTGCGTACCGGTGAATCAATTGTTTAGCTCTGGTCTTCCTGATGTCCCTCAAAGATGGAGTAAGCAAGTGTCCAGTGCTTCTTCGGTAAACCCCCATATTTGGGTCCGATTTGATAATACGAGACATACTCCGTGTCGAAAAACCCATCTCCCTAGACATGATTTTTGTTTGCGGAGTGGATTTCTACGGATTCGGTTACTCGCGGTTTGACGACTGCTGGAGTTCTTACGATTCACGGTCGACCACTTCTTTGCCGATCTTCAATACCTTAAGTATCTTTGAATCGATTAATAGTACGATATATAAACTGACGATTGATACCCAAAGATTTTAAAGTATTAAAAATGTCTCCCGCCATCTTTTCAACTTAACGTAACGCAATTACAACGATACAGTTTTCTTTACCGCCCTACTACGAGAATACGGTGGGTGCGGAAGCAATTCAAAGTTCAACTCATGCAATTTGGCCATCGTTATCATCCGTATTCAAGGTGATCGATGAATATTATAACATGCGCATCCCAAAATACGGAGGCCATAACCTTCCCGGCTGACTGTTAAGTTTTTGGTCGCTTTGGATGACTTTCACGCTGAGTTTGAACGGTATTTTTCCCATTAAAAAGCAATGTTTTATCAACACATGAAATTCGTTTTTTCCATTGTTTTGAAAATAGCAAAACTAGTGTCACTAAAACCACTGTAACTCAATGACACAATGTCATGAAAGTTTGACACGTAACTTCTAAAGGTTGGTACTAACTGAGAATGGTATGGATTTGTTATTAGAGGCGCCATCTGTTGGTTAGTCCCGGGACTTATTGATCGATATGTTATTCATTTTGATCCACATGTCTTTCACACGGCTTTGAACAATTTATATGCAGACCTTCAATCGATCTCGGAGTGGACTGGGGAGCATGGCATACTCATAAATCCTACGAAGTCTCAAGCGATCCTCATTGGCAGCCCTCAGCTTCTCGGTAAATTCAACACTGTCTTACTCCCTCCAGTATTACTTGATGGCTCTATCATACCATTACATAAAACTGTTAAAAACCTAGGACTGCTAATAGATAACACTCTCTCATGGCGAGATCAAATAAATGAGGTAAGCCGAAGGATCTTCTTCAGCCTTCATTCCCTTCAAGTTTTGCAAAGATTTAGTTTTGAAAATTTTACTCGTACAATCTCTGCTCTTTCCGATTCTGAACTATGCGGACGTATGTTACTTGGATGTTACAGAGGAACAGCTGGACAAATTACTGCGTCTTCAAAATGTGTGTCTAAACTTCATATTCAACCTATGAAAGTATAATCATATAACTTCATACCAGAAGGCATTGAACTGGTTGAATGTTAGAAATAGACACCAAATTTACATACTGTCTCTATTATATAATATCCTTAACTGTCCCGCCACCCCCTCTTATCTCGCCGAAAGTTTTCAGCGTCTTTCCAATCATGGATTAGCGCTACGCTCAAACAGAGTTTGTTTATTGGCCTTTACAGTTCACCGCTCCTCTTTTTTTAAGACGTCCTTTACTGTCATGCAGTGAGACTGGAATCAGTTACAAACCAATATAAGACTTGCTCCATCCTTGCCATGCTTTAAGAAGTGGCTGAAAAAAATCTTAATTACTAGTCAGTAAAATAACGTGTTTCATTCCTGATTTTTCATTTTCTTTCCTCTCCACCATCCCTTCCTTTCCTTTTGATTGATTATATCTCACTTTATATGAAAAATAATGTTCGGGTGATTTTCCGTCTTTGTGGGGTTCGTGGGCATGTGCTCACGTAACATGTGTTTATGGATTTCGTGGGGATGAATAGTCATTTGAATGATTTATGCGATCACGTAACTTGCTTCATTTACTTTTGTCTGGTAGGTTGGAAGAGATTGCCACCTGGCAATAAGTCCGCTAGATTGTATTTGCAATAAAGTGTTAAATAAATTGAGTGTCCACTCTAATTACCAGTTTTTTGTTTTTCATACAATTACTTGCCATGTAGAGATTTTTAAAAAGGAATTATTATCCTAATTGTTCATGATCCAGGTGCAGAGCAGTTTTCTCTACATCTGGATCTTCTCTTGAAAAATTAATGAATTATATTGTTATAAGCAGCGTGACGAGGAAAAGAGAAAAAACAGGGCAACAAATTGAAGGATATTTCAGTTCTGATATGAAATCTTCTGATTCTTCATTGTAAATCAATATATTTGTATGACATATGTATACCATTTCTCTGTTCTACATATTTCAGAACACTAGGCTTTTTTTGACATTTAATTGATTTTCTTTCATTAAGCATTAAGCACATTTAACCCTTTGCACTCGAAAGCTTTTAGTTATGTGCCTACCGCCAACTCGAAGCATTTTTTAAGAAAAAAAAAACGTTTACGTTGAAATATATTTAAATTTATAAAAATAAAACGAACTTTTTTTTTAAATTTTGTTTTGGTAAAATATGAGAATGAACACGAAAATTGATTATTTTAAGTTTCTCATTGTATGGTATTTTACATAACAATCCCCAACGTGAAGTCCAGGTTTACTTTCGCAGTATAATCATGTTTCTTTTCATCCACCCGGAATTTTTCTATTGGAATCACAGTCTTTAATTCCAGAACGTAGAATATGCAATTTATTTAGAAGTCGGTCTTCTGTGGGGAGAGTAGCTGAGGGCCGTCAAAATCGAGTACCTCCTCGATAATCTCCTACTAATTGATCGACCAATCATTTTACTAATTTCAAATGTGTCATCAGTTTTTCATTTTCTTCCTTGGAAACTTGATCAAGTATATGAGTTTATGACACACACCTCCATCCCTCAGAGTTTCCTCCACCATTTTAGGGACCGCAGTACACCTTGTATTATATTTCTCAGCACAGTTAGCTTATACGGTAATAATATACCAGGAAAGTACACGTGTCCTCCTTAGGACTTGTTTGTCTGCGAATAAAAGATTCCATTGTGTTTCGAGTGGTATTTTGTGTTGCTATCTCGCCTCAAGTATGAGGAATAATATCATTATCTGCAGAACTAACCTACCTTACTCAATCAAATTCCATAACTTATTTAATTGTACTAATACGATCCTTGGTTAAATAATATTGAAAACTGAAAAACCTAATGTATTAAAAATATTGAGAAATAAGACTTCATTTTCTTGGTGCCATAGCGGCGACACTCGAGTAATACGGCAAACCATGCATGCCGCCTCTGTGGCAGCATTCGAGTGCAAAGGGTTAATATGTATTTATTCGAGAAAAAAAATTATTCGATCTACTGACAACTTTTCAAGAACATACATGTATATCTTCCATAAAACGAGGTATGGACGTATAACACAGTATTTTTTATCAAATTCTTCAAATCACTGCAGCGCAGCAGGGTTCAGGGGTTGCATAAATAAAAGAGAAGGTATTTTTCAGTTTTTTTTATTATACATTTATAACGTAAAAAATGGTCAAGTGAAACAGCTCAGGCTTTACCGCGCTGAGACGGACACTTGCCACACACGAATGGTGTTGTCACTGTAGCCGGCAAAGAGGGTCTGGCCATCAGTAGACCAAGCCAGGGACAGACACTGAATTGGCACAGCCTTGGAGGACTGTGTAGTGAGCTCAGGTCGCAGCTCATCCACCATCTCCTTGCTTTCCAGATCCTGAAAAGATAATTTTTTTTATTATAAATCAATTCTTTAAATATGTATGAAGAGTAAAAATGCTATAGGTACTGTGAAATTTGAACAGTTACCAATTATGAGATTAATATAATACATTTTTCAGGAAAAAAAGTCGACTTCTACAATAGTGCTTTTACAAACTTAAAACTTCAACAGATTTTCTTTTATGGATAATATACTTCAGCCGAGTCGTTCAACAAGCCATTTTAAATCTGGCAGCATCGTCCAGTTGATTATTTTGCACAGCCAAAGTGGCATTTGTGTGAACAACCCAGTCTATTGTTAGAAATGAACTACAAACTCATGGAACAGAAAAGACATATCCAATCAATCAATCAAGTTTTATATTTTCATACCTTATGGTACGATTATTGAATCTCTTTTAAAAAGTTTTTCTAGAGACTAAACTTACATAAATCACACTGTATCCCTTTCATGGAAGCAGAGAGGAAAAAGCACCAGACTTTCGCATTGCAACATATCTTTCACCTCTTCTACATCCATACATCTACGATTTCTGACTACTAAATTTCATACACTTAATCTAACCATACATTCCTTGGTCTTTCTCTACCATGCCTTCCACTCACATTTGAACCGTACATTTATGTTACTTTCTCTTCATCCATTCGTTCCAAGTGCTCGAACCATCTCAGATTGCTTTAATGCAGATAAAATCAGATAAAATTAGTCAACATACCCAAATCTTGATTGAAGGTCCAAAGGCAGCGCAGAGCCAGTAGCGATTGGGGGAGAAGCAGAGCGCCTGGATGATGTCATTGTGGTCCAGGGTGTGCAGGTGCTTGCCCTCATTGAGGTCCCACAGCATGGCCTTGCAGTCCTTGCCACCAGAGGCGCACAGGGAGCCATCGGGAGATACTGTCACTGTGTTCAGGTATCCAGTGTGTCCAATGTGATTGATCTTCAACTTGCAGTTAGTCAAGTTCCACACCTGAAAAAAATCAATGTTTTATTAACATTTTTATTTTTTTAGAATACCTCTTTTTTAGAATATCTCTCAATAATAATTTCTACTTAATGGAAAGATACCAAGTACATATATAAAAAATATGAGTGGTAATTATATAAAGACTTGTAAAAAAAATGGCTCACAAATACTTTTTTAGACTTTATACCATTTGTATTATTTTATGTATTGCATTACATTTTTGTTGTATATAGTACGTATAAGATGTTTAAGAGGGCTTGAGTGGAATCCTTGAAAAAAAATCTGGGTTCTAATGGGAATCGAACCCACAACCCCTGGGTTGGGAGATAAGTGTCTTATCAAATAGGCCACGGAGGTTGTATTAGCTTCAGCGACTGTAGTCAACTAGTACATATGATTGAATAAACCGACAAATCATCACTGAAAATTATGTGTATGCTTATGATGAAATTACAAGTTTTTAATATAAATAACTTTGTTATTCTACAAATTACATTAATCTCCACTATAAATATTTCTACCTCCAATCCCGAAGCTGACTTCAAGCGGAAGATAGGCTTGTGATAGGAGGTATAGAGGGGATTAGTTTAATTAGTGGAATAAAGTAATTTATTGTTAAATATCCTAATATGGAGTTCCACCAAGTTCAAGCCAAAGAGCTTCTGATAATAAAATAACAAAATATTGAAGTATTATTTATTCTAACAAAAATACAGCTACAAGATTGTTTATTCCAATATACACGGCTTACTGATTTAAACACTATCTGTATCTACGCAGAATTGGATAAACTGTGCGTCATTCTTGTTACCAGTGCATCAAACAATAAGGGAGAATTATAGTAGTGTCGATTCTAGTGTGATGGTCTTGTGATGAGAGTTGGATTAATACCCCGAAACTCACGCTCAATACGTCCAAGATGCAGTGCATGAGCAATTCAAGTCAAAGTAAACAAATAAAATCTATTCAATATTATAAAATATAACAAAATAATACATACCTTAACAGCCCTATCCCAGCCAGCTGAGACGATGATCGGGTTGGTGTGGTTGGGGGAGAATCTGACACAGGATACCCAGTCAGTGTGGCCCTCCTCCTGGATGGTGAACTTGCATTCGGCCAGGGTGTTCCATAGCTTGATGCTCTTGTCGCGGGAGCCAGACACAATCTGCCTATTGTCAGCAGAGAATGCCACGGACAACACATCCTAATCAGAAAAGAGTAAGTCAATAAACTGTTAAACCGTTACTATACTAGAGAAAATGTAGCATGGTCCCTGTGATAGTTTACAAATTGGCCCCAATACAACCTTGTAACGACGTTCAGTAATTTTAATTATTTTATCAACTTTAATATAAGCCTCGATTCTAATAAATAGCAAATTATTTAGGTAAATACATTACATAAAACTAACAATAATTACAAATTAATATATCTTGTTACAAATTAGCAAAAATATGGCAGTTTGTTAAAATCAAATAATATTTGGTGACGTTTGTCAAAAGTCACTACGTTAGTCTGCATTGGCTAGGGATGGGGTATACGATAATTGGATTTTCGATTTTTTTATACATAAAATTAAATGTTCATAATTAGTATTAATTCATAGTGGATTTTGGCCTATTTAAAGATAGATAAAAATCATACAATACATTAGAAAGTCAGTATAATGAAAATTAGGAATTAGAACATCAGTTTAGAGAAAAACTATTTTTCGATTTAAAACTATTCGTAAAAAAAAACGATTTTACCCCCACCTCTTTGAGACATGATATTTCAAACATCAAAGGGACCATGCTACATTTTCTCGAGTATAACTAAAATGGTAATAAATAGATGAAAAGTAAGAATATAAATTTCTATGGAGGAAATGAAAACTTATATCTAGAATGCAGGTGTCAAAAACGAATAGTTAGGTCAGTTAACATAAATAGTGAGAGTATATCATTATTCCTAAGCTACTTACTCAACACTTTTGAGTATTTACGATGTTCTCAGCTCCTGAAGAGAAATTCCTCTTCTGCCCCGCATGGGCGACAAACACATCACTCAACTGTAGCACATTGTAAAGGAATTATTAAGATACTATCTTCTGCCTCGGAAAGGCGCTGAAACTTTAGACGTATTAAACAAAACATGTTTCAGACCTTGGTGTGGTCTTCGAAACGACGAGCGGTCTTGCATGCACCCAAGTCCCACAAGCGGAGGGTCTTGTCCCAGGAGCCCGACAAGGCGTAGTTTCCGTCACTGGAGAGCACCACATCGGAGATGAAGTGGGAATGACCGTACAACCTCTTGCTTGGTACACCGTAGTTGACGTCATTCCTGGTCAGCTTCCAAACGATGAGAGTTTTGTCTGGAATCAAACAGCGCTTGTTACAAAATAAACAAAAACGAATTTTAAAAACACGACACGTAGACAATGTGCATCAGTCCCATATCCGCTAACCGCTCATAGCTGTCACGTGGTTAAAATAAGTTTTGCATCATAAGCACGGAAAATTTCAAGAAAATAATAATAAGGATCAATAAAATAAACTTCGAATTATGATTATACAGCTTAAAACCTAAAGAATTGTGTCGTTTGATTAGAGGATTGTACAGATTACAAAAATGAGATCAAACGTCAAAATGTACTCACCTCTGGAAGCAGACAATATCATATCAGGGTATTTAGGATTGGTGGCAATTTGGGTAACCCAGCCATTATGGCCAGTTAATTTGCCTCTTAGTTGTAGAGTTTCCGACATTTTCACAGATTTTCAGAGTGAAAACCTAGGGAGCGACCGCCACAGAACCGACCGGTCGCAGGAAAGACTGGAAAAGAACGGAAATTGAGATTTTTCATTTCTCTACCCCGATTCAACTTATAAATAATGTTGCTATATATAGAAGAAAATAAGATATTGGAAATATAAAGAAAATAGACACAGTATTATATTATAGTTGGAAATTAACAATTTGACAATGATTTATTATTATTTTTATGGACGCAAATTATATTTAAAAAAAATCCGTTTCTCAAAACAAATAAAACAGAATTACACACATTTAAAAAATAAAATGACATTATTTGGAATGCTAGACAATAATAAAGTTTACTGGATTTACCAGGCAGGTTACAATTCGATGTTCGTTTAATTTTTACATTAATATATTGTATTTTATACATTACATATTTTATTCATTGATTTTGATTTATGGATCCTTCGTCCGTGGTTGCAGTCCTAAAACTGGTTTGCAGCAATTTCAACTCTTCTCCTCCAAACCTCCGGAGAATTATACTTGATATTGAATCATGTTTTGCTGGTTCTTGGGATGCCACTTGGGCCTTTAATGTGGTAGTTTCCCGTTTTTTTTCCACATCCTATGCCGTTGACCACGAAAGTTTTTCCGCGGATCCTTAAGAACATAAATTATGTATAAATGTGACTTGCTGAGATTAAATATGCATATAACATTCCGGTAAAAATAAATATTTTTAAAAGTTAGATCCACTTTTGCATTCTTCATAAAATGTATTTTATCATTTTTGAATCATTAGAGTAAATCTCAGTTGTGTAAAAAATATTAAAAAATTGAATCAATCTTGATTTACGTTTTACTTAACTGTTAAAAAAATTATTAAATCCAAATGTGTCGCTTTTACATTTAAATATTATCTCAAAATTGATTTAAATGAGAGTATATTATAAAAATAAGTTATTTCTTCCACCGAAAAATTATAATTTATCTTACTTATTGATTTGGTAGTTGTACTGTAAACCTCATTTTATTGCCAAATGATTAGACACTGAAATATGTTTTTTTCTTATCAACTCTATAGGAAAGCAATATATATTTATATATAAATACAAATCTCAAAATTTTAAATATATTACTATTTTGTAGGACGTAGGTAGAAATATTAGGTGTTAACATAAGTTGTGTCCGTTTTTTCCAAATTTAAAAATGAGCACCAAAAGTAAAACAAAATAGTAAAGATTATACGTCATTCGAAAGAAAATTTTCTGCTCTACAAGATATTGTGTTTGCTTTTATGTTACATATATTATTTTATTTGATTACAGGCCTTCAAATGGAATGTCAAGTAGACGAAAGTGAGCATTTTCGACACCTTCTGTTCGCGTTCAATCGAGGGAATAAAGATGCCAAAGCTGCTCGCAATATTTGCGAAGTGTGCGGTGAAGATGCAATGAATGAAATGACAGCTCGTCGATGGTTTTTGCGTTTCAAAGACGGTAATTTCGACCTGAAAGACATGGAGCGTTCCGGACGACCAGTGGACTTCGATGAGGGCCGCTTAAACTATATTATTCATGAAGATCCCCTTCAAATCACCGTAGAATTGTCTGAGCAGATGAATTGTAGTCACATGACTGTAGTCACATTACTGGTGATGAAAAATGGTGCCTTTATGTGAATATGAAGAAACGGAAATAATGTGTGAGTTATGGTCAACAAGCAACGCCCAGAGCGAAACAAGGTTTGCATCCGTGCAAGACGATGTTTTGCATCTGGTGGGATTGGCAAGGCGTCATCCACTACGAGATACTTGAACGCAATCAGACAGTCAACACGGAGCTATACATTTTGCAAATGCAGCGGCTCAACACTGAAATTCAACAAAAAAGGCCGGATCGGTAATATGGCGTTATTCTGCAACACAATAACGCCCGCCCTCATATCGTCAACATTACGAAAAATGCCATTCAAACGCTTAGTTGGGAAGTCCTGCACCACCATTTATATTCACTAGACTTCGCGCCGTCGGTTTTTACATTTTCCGGTCGCTTTCGAACAATTTGCGCGGCGTTTCCTTCAATAATGACGTCGAATTGCGGACATGGCTGGACGAATTCCTCGAGTCAAGACCGGATAGTTTTTAACGCACAGGCATTGAAAAACTTGTAGAACGTTGGCAAGAAGTTGTAAATAATGAAGGAGAATACGTTATTGACTAATTTGTTGTAATTTTTTGTTGTTGTGTCCTCTTGTTCTCTTTATTTGGAAAAAAAACGGACACAACTTATGTTAACAGCCAATACATCATAAATACATGAAAGAACGCAAATTTGCCATTGCATCTTTCTGTTTGTTCGCTTAAAGAAGATAGATTTCCAGAGCGTTGAGTTTTTTTTTTCTGAAAAGGGGGCGGTAGGCCCAATAAGTTTACAAACCTCTGATCTAATCCAGCCTTATGTTCCTTACAACTATTCGACACTACTATTGGTCTGTTTTGACTGGCAAAATAGAACTAATTGGCCACGCTTTCTTCCTTTTCGTGGGCTATATCTTTCGAATGTGTTTTTATAGATAGCATATTGAGCTTTCTTAGTAATGGGAAATAGTTATTTCGACTTAACATTTTTTTCTTATTACTGTGTATATATTTTTCTAAAAGCTTTAAATATAATTTTGTTTATTGTGTAAATCTAAGTAAGATAAAATAAATAAATAAGCCGGCTACGACAATATTGTCTTCCGGCCACGAAATTTAATTATTGTGCATCGCTTATTCGGATGTATTAAGAGGTACGACACGAATGAATAAATGAAATATTTAAAGAACATAAAAATAATATTTACGAGTTAACAGATTTTCTTAATTTTTAGCATAAAAAACTAATAGTTGTATCAGTAGGTGTATGGATGTAATAGTTGTATCAGTAGATGTATGGATGTGAAAGAGATGAAACGTGTGTCGAGATAAGCGAGGCTGGTGCTCTGTACTCTCTGCCTACCCCAACAGGGAAACAGCTTGATGGTATGTATGCATTTTATCTTGTATACGCAGTGTTGACGGCAGTAGCTGATCAGTTTTGGTAATCCGTGTTATCTTCATGTGTTGTTAGCCACTACAGTTTTGGAGATTGTTGAATAATTTGGTCTCAACACGGACTGCTTAGATCTTAACACAAAGAGTTCATTTGATGTAGTATTAGAAAAGCTTAAATGAACTACGATTAGTTCATTTAATATTTGTTCTAGTATTGTTGAAACACATCAATAACTGTGAATGATGATACAGAATAAAATAGTTTTGACTGTTGACGAATTGTGAAACCTGTCCGTGTTCAAATTTTTGGTCGTTTAATAATTATAAATTTTCACGTAGTAGGGCTGACAGGTTAAGTATTGCTATGGTGGTTTTGAGTTTGCAGCATGAATTTATTGATCAAGTTTCAAGGCTTACTTTAATTATTAAACGTGTTATAATTTTCCCTTACTTTGTTTTACTCACCGTAAACCTTAAGGGTTATTTTTAAGATTTCTTCTTTTTATGGTCTCTGACCATTTTTTCGCGCCTGTAAATTTAACGAAGGGTCTAAATATTTTGTATATATTGACGAAACACTTTTTAAAATATTTTTTTTTTAAATAATATATATGACCAAAGTCATAGGTATCCTTAATACCCTCGAACACTAGGCGGAAAAGTGCCTGTGTCGTTCGAGGGGATTAGCACAGCGCGGAGTTTGAACTGACGACCTTTCGCACAGAAGTCCAGCGCGTTACCGCGCGGCCATGCACTTCAATGAATCATTTGTTTCAAGTGTAGCTCAAATTATATCATCCCCTGACATATTCATGTAAATAAAGAAAAGAAATGTATAAACTATGGAGATTTATCACTTTTAAAATAAAACAATTGATTTATTTCCAAATATACTATTTTTTCACATTTGATTGTGTTTTTAATAATCTATTGTTCACATCGTTTTTCTTCATGCACTAGTGCAATACATATTATATTTAAGAAAAATGTAACTATGTTAAGTACATACATAAAACTCTATTCAAACTAAATTAAATAATTTTGTAGAACTCGTTGTTTTTTAGCATTTATCAAAATATCACACATGCACTGAATATAACTTATAGGCCTTAATGAATATATAATTAAATTTAGCCTTTTTATATTTACAAACATTAATTACTCATCATCATTATAACCACCAAACCATTTCCCTATTGCAGTAGGCCGAGAAAATATTCTCCACATATTTCACTTCTGCCATGTCCACATGGCTTGCCATGCATAATATTTTATATAAAGAACTTGCACTCATCCTTCTTTTCAAATTTGATTCATGTCACATTTTTGTAGGTCTTTCCTATTACTGTTTATACTAATTCATAAATTGTTTCGTTGTCTCTCCTTAAATTTTTGTATATTGCACATAGGTGGAATCATGAAAACAGGACAATCTTAAGAGAAATACAGAATGTCTCAAAAGTCATTTATATTACTTATAATTTCTATACTTTTTATTATTCATAAATAGTTTTATACAGACAAAGTTGAAAAAATGTACCATTGTCCATAGAAATTGTTGAAAATGAAGTTTGATTGTTCATTCTGTATAAACTATTTATGAATATTAAAAAAATGTAAAAATTATAAGATTTATAAATTCCTATGTGACTTTTGGGCCTGTGTAGTATATTGACATTATAAGAATCAATAATTGAAAATAAATACCCAGTTGCTACCCATGGTATCTGTGAAGTAGATAGTATTTATTTCCAGATTTCGGGTAAAAGTATTTTTTCGTATGTTCTAACGCTTGTTCAAGGTTTTTTAGTTTCCAATAATAACACTAGAAAACGCTGTGATCGGCATTCGTGACGTCACATTAGATTTGCGCCATTTTGTAATTGCTAGGGCCAAAACTCGTTGCGGGTAGGGTATATCGCTTATTTCGCATGGTTTCTTAGAGTGAAACAGTATAAAGCCCTTTATTAACAATTAACGTCTTGTACGTTAATTACTTAGGCACATAATATGGAGGAGAAGGCTTCCCTCAAGGAATTGGAGCAATGGATTGAGCAGTTAAACGAATGCAAGCAATTGACAGAAACCCAAGTTAAACTATTATGCGACAAGGTAAGTCGAATTTCGTCTTATTTTCTCGACCTGTGCACCTGCAACAAACTATTCGTTATTATTTTTAATTAAAAGGATTTTCTCGCGCGATTCGGAAAACATTTTCCCCTCGCATGTGAATCATCGCTTTCCGAGTAGATTGTCACCTTGTCTTCATTGCTATTTCCTGCTAGGCGTTTGTGCCGAGGGGTTTGGCGTTTTGACAGCCGGAGGACGATATTTCGTAAATAAATATAGATGAACATTTTATTAGCCCGTTTTATCTCGTCCAATAATATATATAATTTTACTTACACCACACCCAAATTGTAAGCTTTAACCGTATACTTCGTCGCTTAATACTCGATATCTGGCCAATGTATCGGGTACTAACAATCATTCGCTTGGCAAAGGAGCGGCTCTTGTAGATAAAACATTTGTGATTCAGTTTGATACGAAAACCTGAAACGTTTATATTTCAGAATTAATTTAATTTGCATTCCATTTTCGTTCCAGGATCAAATAAAATCATAGTTTTTTCGTTAGATTTTAATATATACAAAAAAGTATATACAGTTATTTGATTGCTAGAATAATTTTACGTATATAGTATATAATTAATCAATCGTAATTTGTTATAAATGCCATATTTTGTAAATTTTCAAAAAAATTCAATATTGTTATTTTTTTAGTAACTATGTTTAAACTAGTTTTATTTAAAATATATATAATTTGAATAACATTTGTATGA
Source organism: Odontocerum albicorne (assembly GCA_949825065.1). Lineage (NCBI taxonomy): Eukaryota > Metazoa > Arthropoda > Insecta > Trichoptera > Odontoceridae > Odontocerum > Odontocerum albicorne. The sequence continues at coordinate 905,711 of OX463838.1, forward strand.
ATTCAAGGAAGTATTAACGTAACAAATAAAATCCTTATGACAATATTATGAATTTGATAAATTGTCGTGATTATTTTTTTTATTGTTTGCCTTCAGGTTTTTATTTTCTTTACACAAGTTTTGATGTTTAAACAGGTTTAATTTATAATATTTTTTTATATTGTAGTGTAATTTTTTGTTGAATTTCTAGTGTAATTTTTTGTTGAATTTGTAGTGTATGCTATACTAATTGATCATATTAATTATAACATACATATCATCATTCCATGTCCCTTGCAGGGCAGGCAAAGAGAACATATCTAACTTTACTATCCAAGCACACAACTTTCACCTTCATCTACATTTAAACGTCTCGTCATGCACGATCTTTTATTATTCACACTTCTCACTTTATCTTTCAAAATCTGGTCCAGCCATGTTTTCCTTGCTCTATATCTTCCACACATACACCTTGCATTTTTGACTTGTATATTCAGTTAATCATTAAATCTCCACATGTACAAATAATTTTATAGCTCCTTCATCTTACTTAAAACATCCATTTATCCATGCATTCATTTCTGATGTCTTCATTCCGTCTTCTTTAAACATTGAAACTCCACAAATTTTCTTTAGTGTACACATCTCCACAGCATAAATCTTACTCTTATCCTTCTGCCAAGTCCAATTTTCACACCCATATATCAAGGTGGACACCGACACACTTATGTATTCTCATTTTTGTTACTGTTGATATTGCGCAGTTGTTGTATATAACATTAAGTGGTCCGTTTATCTTGTTACCTGTCGCTACCCTTTCAATATCTCTTTCTATAACTTGCCTATTACATGTAAACATACTGCCCAAATAACAGAACTAATCAATCTGCTCTTTTTAGTATTTAACTAAAAAAATAAATACATTTTTTAATAAGAAAACCTTTCACATTGGTGTTGGTTAAGTTCAAATACTTTTCGCTTGAATATATATTGAAAACATACATGAAAGCATTAGCATGTTGAAATATGGGAGCAGTGTCATTTTATGTAGAGTAATCACAAAACCTGTTTGGTACATCACTTCAAACAAAAGGCAGACAGTTGATGCTTGTATAAGATGTACTCGGACAATTGTCTCTGTGGCAGCTGTTCTGCTTTGGTTCCTTCAGCAGGGTGCTAAGGAATCTCCTGTTTTGTTAAAACTCTAATTATTTTCGTAATTTTATCAAAATCACATAGTCTGAAGCCATTTTATTTTATTTAAATTATTATTGAAGAGGTTAATCTGGGCAGTGTTATTACGTGTTATTGGCGAGTCGAAAGTGATATTGAAAGAAAGGCAGCAACAAGGAAAAAAGGAAATGGGGCACTTAATGTAATATACAAGAACCGCGCAAAAATTGCAATACATAATAGTATGCTGTTGCCCACTTTGATTGTTGCCCACTTTGATTGTATGAAATTGAACCTTGAACTTGACAGAAGAAGGATAGAAGTAAGATTAATGCTGTGGACATGCATGCACTAAAGAAAATTTGTGGTGTCAAAGTATGAAAAAAGACAGAATGAAGACATCAGAAATGGATGTTTTAAGTAAGATGAAGAAAGAAGCTTTAAGATGGTTTGGATATGTGAAGAAAATGAATGACCAAAGAAGACTAAGCAAGTATACAAGTAAGAAGTACATGGGGTGCATGGCTGTGGCTGGATCAAATGGACCAGATTGGGAAAGAATGTAAAGTGTCAAGTATGAATAATAAAATATTGTGCGTGATGAGATGTCTGAATGTGAAGATGGCGAAAGTTGTGCTTTGACAGACAGTGTTTAGATCTGTTCTCTTTGCTTCCCTCACAAGAGACACGGCGTGGTGATATGCATGCATGAAAGGATTTATTTTACAGTTTGGTAATTCTATTGTTTCATGGTGTGGTTCTAATAACAGACAACAGCTGCAAATTAAACTACTTCTCGTGTTTTTCAATAAATCTTCCGTCATCAAAGCATTCTGCCTCATTAGATTTTTGTATTTGTATACTTCACGTATTATCAGTAACTTATCAGGTATGATCATGTATCACAACTAGGTGACCAAGTTCCATTTTTAAGCAGACTAGAAAGATAGTGACTAATTTTTCGATTGTTAAAATGAATTTTTCGATTGTTATATTCTATTATATTTTTGAAAAAGTAAGTAATTGTTAATTAATTGTCAAACAAATTTATCTATATGTAGTTTTTTTTTAAATTTCATAAAAAATGTTATTCATTAAAAAAATATGCGTAATTGACTTTAATTACATTGTAATTTGTTTTATCAAACACTGTTTATTCCACTTTTTGTAACGGTATAACCCTACCGGTTTCAAGGCTTTCATCTCATCATCAAATAAGTCTTGTTTGTGCTCCCTGATGAAAGCCTTGAAACCGGTAGGGTTATACCGTTACAAAAAGTGGACTAAACAGTTTTTCATAAAACAAAATACAATATCTTTAAACCTCCACAATGTTAATGCCTTAATTATAAATAATATATGACTTGAATTACATTTTATAACATTACTATGGAATAACAAGCAAATTAATTTTATTCACTACTTGTTAAGATTTTTACTAAACATTGGATTGGATTTAAGTTACGGTTTTATAAACAATGCTTTTTTTTTTTAAAACATTTTGTTTTTTATGCAAATATTATTAGTACAAAAATATTGTGGTTTTATGTTATCATGTTCATTTGAAGTATATTTACTATAATTATATAAATGATATATTTGTTGGTCTTAAATTTAAAGCTGAAACGAAAAATATCCTCATTGGTATGAATATGAATGCCCTTGAGGAGAGTCTGCTCTGTGAATGACACTATAACTTTTTCTTTTATTATTTTTAATGATTAATCACTATCATTGAGTCGCATGGTCATTAAAAATGATGATTGAAAAAAGCTAATAATAATATAAACAAATTATTCCATTTACTAGCAATTGCAATATTATGACTAATGTCACATGTATGTTTATTTTACTTAATTCAATTTATGTACAGGCGGCCCTCGACTTTCGCACATAATTGATTCCTGAAAATGTGTGCGAATGTTGAATGTTTGAAAGTAGAGGGATGTTAAAAAAAAAACATCAAAAATTGTATTTTAAAATATTTATTTATCAATAATATATTAAAAATACTTATTTATCAATATACATAATAAAGTTAACGAGGCGTGTTTAAGTGTATTTCAGGTGTTTTCTTTATAAACTTGTCAAGAGTTAGTTGAATACCACCCTTTTTTTTCTTTTCTCGACTATCAAGTTTAGTTCATTCATTAGGCTAACTATTTCGTCTGTGATAGTTTCCGGAGTTTCTTCAGAATTTATAAAATCACTCGTCATTTGTGGGCATAATTGTTTCCAGGAATCTTTCATTGTCGACTATTTTATTTGAGCCCACGAGTCTCCAATATTGTTTATTGTGTTCCATATATTATAGTTCTTCCAAAAAAGTCAGAGCGACTGCATGGAAACGAACAATTTTTGCATTATCGACAAAAATATTTAAAATATTGAATTTTTTAAAATGTGAGAAATAGTGAATTGTGCGAAAGTCGAGGGCCGCCTGTATTATATTTAAAGCCGTAGATTATTTCTTAGAAACTCTGTAAACATCTTTTTAGTATTGTTTTCAATTCTTAAAATATTTGGGTGTTTTTGATACAATTGTAATTTGTACATTAATTTCAATTGATTTCACTTCAATAATATAAAATTTATTTTGTGTTTTTAGTTCAGAATCTTTTGAAATGTCTTCAGACCTTTTATTAATATCCTCATAGCATGTGTTATTTTAATGTTATAAATATGAAACATTCGATTTTTCTGGTTACCCTGTAATTAATTATTATTGATCTTATTTTTGACAAATTGTTTCAGTCTAACGCTTTGTTGATTGAAGTTTTCTGAGAATACATACCATCATGTTGGGGTAGGCAGAGAGGAGAGAGACCCAGACTTATCGTGACACATCTTTCCCTCTGGATCCATGCATCTCATACAGTTCTTACAATTTCTGTTTGATATTTTATTTTTTCAAAATATCATACACTATATCCAACCTTACTTTACTTGATCTTCGTCTATCACTTCTTCCACTCACATTTCTACTGTATCAGGTCTGTAAATATGAAACTGGATTTTTTTTATAGTAAATACACATTGTATGAAAATGGTAAAAAATATTTTATTCAAAGTATTGCCCATCGCTAGCTACACATTTTTCCCATCTTTCTGGCAATTTGTGGATAGCACACCAAAAAAATTGTTGCTCTTTTGAGGCAAACCAATCATCGAGCCATTTTTGTTAATTTTCGTAAGAAGTGAAGGGCTCTTCAGCAAGCGCGTGTCCCATCGATGCAAATAAGTAGTAATCGGATGGAGCCAAGTCTGGTGGGTGAGTAAGCCGCATGCGAAAGTATTTACCAACTAAACGCCTCAATCGGTTCCTTCACCGGTTTTGCTGTGTGCGATGGTGCATTATCATGAAGCAAAATCACTTTGTGTTGCCTCTTGATATTCTGGTTATTTTTCATGCAATGCTTGGTTCAAATCCATCATTTGTTGTCGGTAGCGTTCAGTATTAATGGTTTAGCCAGGTTTTAGCAGCTCATAATAGATTCTGATCCCACCAAACACAGAGCATTGTCTTCCGTCCATAGCGATTTGGCCTTGCAGTTTATGTCGCTGGTTTGCTTGGAGTTACCCATGATCTTTTACGCTTAGGATTCTCGAAATATATCCATTTTTCATCGCCAGTCACAATTCGATGGAGAAATGATTTTCTTTTGTACCTGGCGAGCAGTATTTCGCAAGTGGTTTTTCGGTTTTCCTGCTGTCTTTCATTTAGTTCATGTGGAACCCATTTTCTCACCTTCTGGATCTTTCCCATGGCTTTCAAACGTATGGAGACGGCTTCTCGTGTCACATTTAATTGATCCGCGAGTTGTTGCGTTTGAGCCTCATCCTCATCCAACAATGTTTGCAATTCGGCGTCTTCATACTTTCTCGGTGGTCTTCCACGTTCTTCGTTTCTCACGTCAAAATCACCACTTTTGAATTTTTTAAACCACTCAAAGCACTGTGATTTACCAAGAGCATCCTCACCGTAAGCTTCGACAAGATTCAATGTGATTCTGCAGCAGTTTTCTTCAAACGTTAAATGGTAACAGAAAATCAATGCTGTCCGCAAATTGTAATTTTCAGGCACAAAACCAGAGATATTCAACGCTATGAAAACATATGTAGATGTATTAAACTTGAATTGTTGAGTTAAAAGTCTTGGACAAATGTAAACACAAGAAAAAGGTGCCAATGACGCGGTTTGTCAATCACTACATTGACAACTAGAGCCATCTATGAGTAAATTCCGGTTTCATGTTAACATACCTGATGAATTGTGCTATTTAAATTCTCCTTTTATTATTATTAAAAAAATTACAATTTGGTAATGAATAGTTATGAGAAATAAATGTTATTAAATTCAATATGGTACGGTGGGACCTGACAATCTAGCCTTATGCTAGTAGACAAGCTTTACTTTTGTAGAAAAATTAATAGATGTCAATTCAAGTTTCAGGTTATCAATATTATTTTAAAATGACTTCATCCATATTTATTTAATTTGCTTTCCCAACTATTATATTTTTCTACTGAAATGAAGTAAACACTATTTAAGTGTAATATTTACTTCCTTAGTTTCAAGGTCTGCACTAGTCAATGTCTTCCTCTATCTTATACTTATATTTTATTGTCTGTGGTCCATAGTAACATGACTCAGTCTGATTTCAACGCTGCTCTCACAACAAAATCGGGATCGTTCCCCCTGAAGATAGCCTCGGGATAGGAGGTGGAAACACCTGTTGCGGGGATTAATGTAATTAGAGGAATAACATAGTAATTTATTGTTAAATATTCCAATTTCAACTGCTGCAGTTCTTGTCTTTCCAATGAATTGATTAATTTCAGCCGTATTATTAAGATTAATTTCAGCCATATTCTTTTACTCTGTATTATGTATCCGCCAGCAAAACATTGAGTGAAGCCATACTAAATTATTATTGATCTTTCTTCTAAACAATCCAATTTGTCGTCTTTTTAAATAAATCATTATGTAGTTTCTTAAGTCAACGCAGCTCTTTTTTTTTCTTCAAATTTGTTCATTATCCGGTTCACTGCCACGAGCGTGTTGACGCACTCTCCGTTTCAGTGGTCGCCAGGCCGGCCATACAAAATGAACGCGTAAACGCGCTCTCCTTTGAGCTTGTCGCAAGCTAATATCAAATCCAATTGTAATAATTTATAAATTATAACACATAGTGACATCTATTGGGATGGTCAAGAAATACTTAAATATTACAATTTACCGATATTATCATAGTTACAGTCATCTTTCTAAAAGCTTTCACTGACAGTCAATACGTGTCTCTGATACAGGGTTACCAACTACATCTTTTTGCGACGTAATTGCGATAATTTATAATGACTTCGTATGTAGTTTTGTTCAGTGGTTGATTTTTAACTTTTGTGCGTTATTTTTGTTAATTTTTCAAAGTATTTATTTACAAAGTGTGTTTTCATGTATTCTTTGGTTATTGGCGGTAGTTTTACGGCATAATACGACGTTTATATAGACTTTTTACGGTTTTATTTTATAGTTTATTTACCTTTTGCGCTTTATTATACATCATACAGATAATTTGTTGATTTTAGTTTACAAAGTATATTATATTCCACTATATTTATAAGTAAACGTGTTTTCTGTGTCAAGTTGTGACAACCCTGACATTTTGTGAATATTTAAACTGTGTTTTTCTAAGTGAACGGCAGCTTAAACGCCCCACGGTGTATATATTTAGTAAGTTTTCATAATATCCTTTATATCTGTATACAAAAAATATAATTTTTTTAGGTTTTATTTTTGTTGAAAAGATCTCGGCCTGCTGGGTTCGGCTATACTAATAACTTCCGGCACTTAAAGGGTTAACCACTTAACAGTCGGGGTTTTAACACACGACGTAAACACAATGACGAACTGCGAACGAATAAATTCTATGCATATTCCGTTCGGAGAATACAAGTTGAAACAAGATCTGCCAAAAACGACGCTCGGGAGAAATACTCCCAACAAGTGGAAACAAGATTTGCCCGAACGAGGCTCGGGCTCGTCAGTATGTAAAGAAACTTTGTGCCCGAGTCCCGCTCGGGTAAAACTGTCAAGTGGTTAAATTGTTCACTTCGTAAATAAATCTATCATGGGGTCCATACCATTCTTGCCTTGTATAAATGCATATTTTTTTTATTTTTTCAATAATCATATTTGTGACGGTCTGATCTTCCCTTACGGTGATAAAAATGAAACGCGCGCTCCGGTGTTGGGTAGTGAGTACGCGATAAAAAATTAGCGATTTTAAATCGGAAAAATAAGAACATTCATAGATAATCCCCTTAATTAATTATAATTGAAGTTAAAAATTATAATAATTGAGATTTATTTGCTGAAAACATTAAAAAACCATCTGGCAACGCTCACAGAACGGGCGTACGTCTAGTCTCGTTGCCAGCCCAACAGCTACTGCGGCGCGGCAGGGTTGGTGGCTAACCCGGGCGTGGCTTACACTTGCGAGGTTGAGACAATTGAGCTCCTCGCTATTCAGTGGAGTATGCAAGAGTGAGATGCGAATATAGTGTCGCGCTTCCCGCATACTCTTCACCTATCGTCAAGACACAAGGTCGAGGCACTCACAGCGTTTAAATGCGAATTTGTTTCCGATATTCACGAAATACTTACGATGTAGTCGATAAATTCTGATTATTATTAATATTATTTTTTAAATCAATGCGTAAATATATTATGGAGGAATACCTAAAATCTTAACCTTGTATTTATTATATTTATAGAGATATTGATGGTTATTAGAAGCAACGTGTAGAAGATACCCAACACAGGGAAGTAAAGGTTATGAACCTTTCTTACTAAGTGGTTTTTCTCAATAGTTTCACATTTAAAAATTCCTGAAAGTGAAAATGTTTATTTTTTTAGTATCAATGCTACGAATTCCTTAATTTGAGATAGTACTATATATGCCGGTGTTAAGTTGTTTCATCTTTATAGGACTTCATTAGTGGTACTTAATTAATCACTATATTTCACATTTTACATCACGTTGCTTCCTGTTGGGTAGGCAGAGACGAAAGATCGGCAAACTTTCCTATCCTATCTTCTACATTCTGACACCTTCTTATACAGCTTCTACGATTGCTTTTTACATTTCCTTTCAAAATATCATACACTTGATCCAACCATACTTTCCTCGTTATTTCTCTACCACACCTTGCGCTATATATTTGTTTTGTTAGTCCTTCTTCATTCATTCATTCCACATGTCCAAACCATCTCAGAGTGCTCTCATCTTACTCAATACATCAGCCTTAAGTTTACAATGTATTCTAAATGCACGTATTTCTACAACATATATTCAACTCCTTTAAGTTTTTTTCCGCTTTCACATTTCACTCCCATACATCAAAGTTGGTACTAAAAGACTGTTGTAGACTATCATCTTAGCAGGTTTTGATACTGTCCAGTTGGAACATATATTTTCAACCTACGAAAGTACAATCATATAAATTCATACCAAAAGGCATTGAACTGGTTGAATATTAGAAATAGACGCCAAATTCACATACTGTCTCTATTGTATAATATCCTTATCTGTCCCACCGCCCCTCCTATCTCGCCGAGAATTTTCAGCGTCTTTTCAAACATGGATTAGCGCTACACTCAAACAGAGATTGTCTATATTGGCCTTTCCAGTTCACCGCTCTTCTTTTTTACGTCGTCCTTTACTGTCCATGCAGTGAGACTCTGCAATCAGTTACAAACCAATAAAAGACTCGTTCCGGCCTTGGCATGCTTTAAGAAGCGACTGAAAAAACTTAATTTCTAGTCAGTAAAATAACGTGTTTCATTCCTGATTTTTCTTTTCCTTTCCTCTCCACCATCCCTTCCTTTCCTTTTGATTGATGATATCTCACTTTATATGAAAAATAATGTTCGGGTGATTGTCGTAGGAATCCATCTGCGTATGCAAAGAGAAAATCTGTTCCATGTCTCTTCTTCCACTAAATAACGGCACCCTGAGCATCTTCCACTTTCTTTTCACTGTTTCTATATGAATAAGAAACAATAAAAGATTAAGGAAATTTAAAAAACATATTTTTTTTTAATCTATCTCATATGTTTTTTTATCAATTGAGATATCACTTAAAAAGAATTTGGGAGAAGAACAATTAGTGACAAATAAATGATAATGAAATTTTATCAAACAGTGAGTCACACACATGTGTGTTGTCACTCGCTTTTTGCTTTATGATGCAGGTGACATAGATAAATAGCGCAAATAAATTTGTCACATTGTTATCTTTTTATCTTCTGCCATCCTTTTCTTTTCATAACTGAGCTTCAAAGTAGATTCCAAAATGTTGTTATTGATGAATCTTTTATCAAATTTTGTTGCTGTTTTTTTTTTTCATATAAAAGAAATGAATATTTGCTTAAGCACGACGAAACTGCGTTGAAAAATGTTTCAAAACATTATTTATAAAAAAAACAATTCATAAAAATATCAAACCGTTTTGTACATTTTTTTCTGGCACTGGTTTTTATACTATTCCTGTCTATATATAACCATTTCAATGCAAGGGACGGAATTATCAGCCAAATTAATCTATATAGCACAGTCCAATTGTGGTTATATTCACGTTCATATTGTTGAGCTTATTTTAACAATTTGACATATGGTTATACTATATTTTACAATTAGTACAGATACTGCCATCTCTGTAGAAGATTATTGACTATTTTTGTCATATGGTAAATATGATTTCTGATCTAGATATTGTCCTTTTTCTAAATTGATCCATTTGACAGCTGTTATACATTACTAGGGTTGACGCTTCTGTTAATACAACATAAACACGTTTCGTTTACATTAATGGTAATCTTTCAGTGTTATAAATAAAGAATGAAACGAAATTTGTGCATTGTGTTATAAAGTTAACATTTCATGGTGTAGTGACAACCCTGAATTTCATTTCAAGATAGTAAAAATTTCTTCAAATTTTATCAAAAAGAGGCATAAAACACAACAGCGTGTCAACAACTACTTTTTATTTATTATTTTAACACTTGGAATATTTTTGAAAACAAAAATTTAAATGTCAAAAACAATGGTCTACAGGTACACACCACCTATTCTCCATGCCTGGCATGGAAAAGGTTAGCATGTTCAGTACTGAGGACACACGTGTCCATACAAAGATATGTCCAGTGCGAACGACACACCATGTGTGTTCGGTTGATAATATGTTTGTGTCTGCTAAATTTCTTAACATGGCATGTATTGACGTAAAATTTTATTTACATTGAATGTCTTCTTTCTTCTTCTTCTTTTTCATCTTGGTCTAGGTCGTATGACCTGTTTATGATGGTGGGCTGTCCTGGGATGATGACTTCCAGCTGTCCTTCCACCTTTTCGGCGGGCTTCCTGGTAATCTCCTGCTGTTAGGGTTTTTAGTCTTAGCAATTTTCGCAAGTCTCGTATCCTCCATGCGGTCCACATGATCCCTCCAGAAGCGCCTTCTGCTTCTTCCCCACCTCACTATGTCTTCAACACCACATAACATACAGACTTCATCGTCTCATTTCTGATCCGATCTCTAAGAGTTCTGCCTGCAATGGAGCGTAGGGCTCTCATTTCCGCCACTCTTAGAAAGTTTTTTTTGTCCTGTTGGTAAAATTGGTTATACAAAATCCACATTTTAATGCATTTTATTTTATCTTCTCCATTTTTTTAAATGGCTTTACAGACTCTGTGGACTAGGATATGATGTATAAATGTTATAACATTGTTAAAATGGGGCATTCCAAGTCATCGGGACATTAAAATACTTACTCAAATCAATGCCAAAATCTGTTAAAATATTGACTGCATATTAATGGCAACATTGATGTATCGAAGTGAATCCTGAATTTGACAAGTTAATGGAAGGAGTGGAGTAAAGAGTATACATTTGAAGAAAATGTGGTGTATGAGAGTGTAAGAATGTAAACTGAAGGCTTATTTGCTAAGTTGGATGAAAATAACGTAGTGGTAGTTTGTGGTAGAAGAAGACTGAGGAAAGTATGGTTAAGTTAATTAAATTTTAAAAGAAGGAAGGGTAAGGAGTAAAAGAAAGCAATATAACTATATGCAAAGATGTATTCATGTAGAGGAGGTGAAGTATACTATGATGCGTAAAAAGTTTGACTCACTGTCTTCTATGCCTATCCTAACATTTTGAAAGAAGGGAAATGGCATGATTGAATTGTCTGTATTAATATGAATAATAACAATTAAGCCAACCGACCGAATACATATTTAAATAGACTTGAATTGATGTTTATTATCCAGGTCACACTGCTACGTTTCATACCCTAATATCATATTTCAGTCGACCTACTATAATTTATCAGATTCCAATAAAATTGTCACTAAATTTTTTTATCGTGTTCCAAATAAAATTAGGAACCATATGTTTGTTAACATCTTCGTCTGTTTATGTTTTGCTTGTAAATAAAAAAAATGTTGGACTCATTTAATTTTGTTTCAGGCGTGTCAAACACCGTTCCTTCAATGTTCAGTCTAGTGCCCGCTAAGAATGCCTGAATTTTGTTTCAGGTGTGTCAAACACGCATTCCTCCAAGGTTTAGTCTACTGCCCGCTAAGAATGCCTGAATTTTATTTCAGGCGTGTCAAACACGCGTTCCTCCCACGTTTAGTCTACTGCCCGCTAAGAATGCCTGAATTTTGTTTCAGGCGTGTCAAACATGCGTTCTTCCAACGTTTAGTCTACTGCCCGCTAAGAATGTCTGAATTTTTTAACCGTAAGATAGAATGAAGTGATTTGGGATGAATGTGAACTGGTGTGTTGAGTAAGATGAAGAAGAGCACTGAGACGGTTTGGGCAAGTAGAACGAATGAATGAAGAAAGACTAACAAAACAAATTAATTATATTTAGAAAGAAAAAAATATAAAAGTCAGAAATATCGTAGATGTGTATGCATCTATGTCGAGTCTGGAAAGTCGGGCGCTTTGTCCTCTCTGCGTATCCTAACAGGGAAATGGTGTGATGGTATACAGTAGCATACAAAATAATTTATTGTTTATAGTTAAGGCATTAACGTTGTGGAGGTTTAAAGACATTGTAATTTATTTTTATCAAACATTCAGTTCATGTGGAACCCATTTTCCCACCTTCTGGATCTACCATGGCTTTCAAACGTATGGAGACGGCTTCTCGTGTCACATTTAATTGTTGTTGCGTTTGAGCGTCATCCTCATCCAACAATGCTTGCAATTCGGCGTCTTCAAACTTTCTCGATGGTCTTCCACGTTCTTCGTTTCTCACGTCAAAATCGCCACTTTTGAATTTTTTTAAAGCACTTTGATTCACCAAGAGCACGCTCACCGTAAGCTTCGACAAGCATTCAATGCAATTCTGTAGCAGTTTTCTTCAAATGGTAACATAAAATCAATGCTGTCCGCGAATCGTAGTTTTCAGGCACAAAAACAGACATGTTCAACGCTATGAAAACACATGTAGTTGTATTAAACTTGTATTGTTGCGAGTTAAAAGTCTTTGACAAAGGTAAACACAACAAAAAGGCGTCAATTACGCTGCTTGACAGTCATTACATTGACAACTAGAGCCATCTATGAGCAAATTCCAGTTTCATATTTACAGTCCTGATATGTGTTTCATGGTGCATGAGTTTGACATGCCTGTTGTGTTTGTTTATGATGAAGCAGGGCTACTCGCAATTAATTAAAATTGCTCTGTGGAAAATTGATAGCTTTTATTTTCTAATTAACCTTTCCTTCCCTGTGTTGGGTATCTTCTACACGTTGCTTCTAATAACCATCAATATCTCTATAAATATAATAAATACAAGGTTAAGATTTTAGGTATTCCTCCATAATATATTTACGCATTGATTAAAAAAATAATATTAATAATAATCAGAATTTATCGACTACATCGAGGTTTTTTGTAAAGATTGAAAACAAATTCGCATTTAAACGCTGTGAGTGCCTCGATCTTGGGTCTTGACGATAGGTGAAGAGTATGCGGGAAGCGCGACACTATATTCGCATCTCACTCTTGCATACTAGACTGAATTGCGAGGAGCTGAACTGTCTCAACGTCGCAAGGAAAGGCGTAAGCGCCGGGGTATGCGACTGCGTTCCGGGCCACTAGTAGCTTCTAGGCTTGCAAATAGGTTAGACGTACGCCCGTTCCGTGAGCGTTTTTTAATGTTTTCAGATGGTTTTTTAATGTTTTCAGCAAATAAATCTTAATTATTATGATTTTTAACTTCAATTATAATTAATTAAGGGGATTATCTATGAATGTTCTTATTTTTCCGATTTAAAATCGCTAATTTTTTATTGTGTACTCACTACCCAACACCGGAGCACGCGTATTATTTTTATCACCGTAAGGGAAGGGTTAAATCTGTTTAGTTGAGATAGTATAATATTTTTTCAACAGTTAGATTCTGTTCACTTTGATAAAATAAATAAATAATATTAGTTATATTTGCTGTACTGGTTTCCACCAAGCATGAGATAAATCTAAAATTAATATTTTTCTAAACAAATGAGTCAGTGGGGGTGACGTAACATCAGCAGAAAGAAGAGTCTGGTATGTTTAGTATACGGATGTTGATCGCAATTGCTGCTTTCCTTCAATATATTATACCGTGCCATTTTCCTGTTTGGGCAGGCAGAGAGGACAGAGTGCTTAGTTTTCTCGATACACATCCTTAGCATCTTTCACATCCATACACCTACAATTTCTCGTACTCTACATTTCGTTGTTTCAGAATATTATTCACTTGATCCAACAATACTTTCCTTGGTGTCTCTCTCTCACACACCTTCCATTCACATTTGCATTATAAATTTAATTCCTTCGCCGAATTCTTCGGACCCACTGAAGTGATCGTGTCACAAATGTTTCGGTCCTGCAATGCTCCAACTGTAAACCTATAGAGGATATGGTTGTAAAGGCGAAATTGCGGTGGACCGGGCATGTGATACGCATGGGCGATCACAGACTCCCAAAACGTGTCTTGTACGAGCAAGCTGAAGAGTTGGTGGGTAGAGGAAACGCTATAAGGACAGTCTGCGAGAGTCGCTTACTTTGTGCGGGGCGCCTGAGGACTGGGAGCAGGTGGCCCGGGACCGTGAGGGGTGGAGAGCCGTATGCTCTTGGGTTGATGGCGTCTCAGCGGCTAGACGTGTGAGAAACAGTCTGCGCGCTGCGAACATGCGTCAACATGGCCAGGCGGCTCAGCAGGGTCCATATGTCTGTGGCATTTGCGGGAGGGAGTGCGCGTCCAGGTTCAGGCTGTTCTCTCACCGAAGATCTCAAGGAGAACGGTTCAGGACTGACGTTGTAGTGGGGAGGGGATCCTCGACTGCGAGGCCCGACAATGATGATATATTTGATTTGTTAGCCTTTCTTCATTGGTCAGTTCCACATAACCAAACCATCTCAGGTTGCTCTTCTTTATCTTACATAATACATCGGCCATAACTTCACATTCTTCCCTAATCACTTTATTCCCTTATCTGTCATACATTGTCACCCCATGTATTCTGAGTGCACACATTTCTACAGCATTTATTTGACTAATTGAGATAACTTCTAAATTGATGAAAAATTCTATTTGATACGAGATCATAGGCAATTGCTTAGCAAGCATACTATTTAACTTACCCACTTAGTATATGGTATTAAAAAAATAATAAAAGCTCTGCCCTATAAATGCGAAAATTTTGGAATTTACCTACGAAAGTTCAGTTTGATTTCCTTGATTGAAAAATCAGTATGAAAAGATCCGTTTCTCATAATTAATATTTTTACGTAAATCTAAATCCAATCTTGGTGTCCAAGTCCTAAATTCACTTTTACAATACTCTTTCAGAAAATTTAAAAAATTAAGTTTGACTGGTCTTAATGGCATCTCATAGTTATGGACCAAATGTAATGGTTCCCTCTTGTAAATTTTCCCTCAAATTATGCAAATGTCAATAACAAACCAGCGAATACCCTTCACACGTCTATCTATTGCCAATTTGGCAGTCAGATATTTTGATTTGTTTTCGTGTAAATATTTGCATCTTGTGGAATCCCAGTTTAACATAGCATAATTGAAGATCGCATACGATAAATAAAATCATTTTCTCACATTAACGGCATAGACTGAAATCAGTGGTTGATTTTATGGTCCTGTTAAGGAAAAAAATATATATCATTAAGCGTATATCAAAAATGGTTGTGTGTTCCATTTCATGTAATTGCATGAAGTGATAGTATAGTATGCTAGGACTGCAGTGTTACTATTTCATTAAATGATTTGAATACTTTAACCCTTCCTTCCCTGTGATGTGTAACTAGTACACATTGCTTCTAAAAACTTTAATATCTCTATAAATATAATAAATACTGGGTTCAGATTTTAGGTGTTCCTCCGTAATACATTTACGCATTGAATGAAAAAATAATATGAATAATAATAAGCACTTATCGGCCACATCAGAGATATTTTGAGAAAATCGGGAATAAATTCACCAATACACTCAAACGTGTGCCAGTGTGTGACGTTGGTACATTTATTAAAAAAACCACCATGGGTGAGGAAGCGACGCTATTCACTTCTCATTCTCACTCTGCTTCGGTATATGGGAGTGCAAGTAATAGAATCTCAGTTTGCTGTTGTGTTTTTTCCTTGGAGGTATAACAGTGTTAGTCCGTCTCAACTCTCAGTAGCTCTAGGGCACCCGTTTGAGGTGGTCTTTTCGCCCATTTTGTGAACGTCGGCCGATAATTTTTTCATGTTTTCAGCAATAAAATTTCAATTATTATCACTTTTGAATTCAAATTTAATTAATTTAAGGGCTATGAATATTCTAATTTTTCCAATTTTAAATTGTTCATTTTTATATGTGTATTGAATACACAGCACCAGAACGCGCATATTTTTTTAGCACAGGAAGGGAAATGTTACCATTGTAGAACTCCATATTAGAATAATTAACAATAAATTACTTTTTTATTCCTCTAATTATTATACATTAATCCCCGTTACATGTGTTTCTACTTCTGCTGAAGAGAATCTTGGAATATGAGGTAGAAACACGTGTAGGGGTGATTACTGTTATTAGTGGAATAACAAAGTAATTTATTATCAAATGATGTAAATACTAGTTGAATATTTTGTCTCATTAGTCTTGATTCATACATTTAAAATACTTTCTAATTTATTTTATCAAACACTGTTTATTCCACTTTTTTGTGACGGTATAACCCTACCAGTTTCAAGCCTTTCACCTCATCTTCAGGGGAGCACAAACAAGACTAAATTCTTTTCGAACTGGTACCGATATACACACTTCAACGGTTGGGGACTGAGGGCTGAGGGAGACATGGGATGATTTCGGCCAGCAGCGAAGAGATTTTTGGGATATTTACTAGATGTTCGCCTTGGTGTACTGACTTAGAATTTTTTAGGACCTCTAATTTGTCCAATTTATTTCTGTTACCATTGATATATAAGAATTTGGCATCATCGATAGAAAAAGTATGGTTTTCACGGTGACAATGATTAGCCATTTCAGAATAAATTAGAGGATTTGTTAAGGCTGATTTGTGTTCACGAAATCATTTTTCAAAGGATCTTCCTGTCTTTCCTATATATAAATTATCATAGTCAGCACAGTGTTTGATAACTATAAACAATAGATTAAACTATAAACAATACATTTAAAATACTATCAAAACTTGATTACGAGTTACACTTTGCAAACCTCTGCTTCGAATAATTAATGTTGAACAAATTCACTCATGAAACAGATCATATGAAAACTTTGTTATTTTAATTACCCTTGTTAGTAGTGATGTGGGAGACAGATTGCAACAAAAGCAGTGGACAAATACTGGTAGATTGTTTTGCCTTGCCAGCCGATGAATTGCGGCAATTGTTCCTTTATTACTGGACCCAGTCCGTGTGCCGAGGAAGCATTCACTCTTTAATGGCCCTCAAGTGATTTGACTCCTCGTGTGTGGACTTATTGCCTGTCTATTTGTGTACAGAGGTCATTATGCCACAACTGCCTGCCTGGGCCGGTCAGCTGGGAACAGAGAAAATGCTGCGATTACCTAATCACATATTTAAAAGAGTCATGCGAGGAGTATGTAATTTGATAATGGAAAATCACAATTTATGATTGTCAGGTTTCTTATATCCATCCGTAATATTTTATTTCACTATTCATCTGTTGCCTTGTGCATTGGAGGAATTCACCTTGGACTTTAGAACTTGTATTGATTTGTTTCAGCAGTTTTGCATGTTTCTGATTCAATATGTTTTATAGTTGAAGGAGATTGGAATATTTTCTTAATATGATGTGTCACAGAATTTTTTGTGTTATTTATTTATCAAAAAGGGATGAGGCTTGTATTTCTTAGGCAGAATGGGTGACAAATCACATAACAGTCCTTGTAAACATGTATACTATACTTGAAAAAATGTAGCATGGTCCCTGTGACAGTTCACAAATTTGCCCCAATACAACCTTGTAACGACATTCAGTAATTTTGATTATTTTATCAACTTTAATATAAGTTATTTAGGTAAATACGAGGCGTATCCAGAAAGTAAGTGTACTGAGGATGGATTTTATTTTCAACATGTTGGCTACACTTCCGTGTAGCCTGACCCTTCCCCTCCGCAACGAGACCGGTTTGAGGTCAGTACGTTGAGAAGTGTCGACGCGACAACACGTTTCGTGAAAAATGTCAACCCCATCTCCCGCCAAGTTGAATCGAGTGGAGGCCGGGCAAGAGTTTTTGAGGCGCTGCAAACCCCATGGAGATGAATTTCTCCGCTCCATCGTTACTGGAGATGAAACTTGGGTTTCACACTACACGCCTGAAACCAAAAGGCAGTTTGAACAGTGGCGTCACACCTCTTCACCCTCCGCCAAAAAGTTCAAAACCACAATTTCAGCCAAGAAAATCATGGCATCCGTGTTTTGGGACTGTCAAGGCATCATTTTAATTGAATATATGTCTCAAGGGGAGACCATCAACTCTGCAAGATACTGTGAGATCCTTAAAAAATTTCGGGGGGCGATTCAGAACAAGAGGAGAGGCATGCTGACAAAGGGAGTCTGCCTGTTGCACGACAATGCCAGACGGAACTGCTCGCTTTGTTTAAATGGGATGTCCTGAACCATCCCGCGCATTCCCCTGACCTAGCACCTTCAGATTACTATCTCTTTACCTCCCTGAAGCTGCACATGGGTGGAAAAAGGTTTTCAACCGACGAGGAGGTAAAGGAAGAGGTGGAGAAGTGGACGGAGGGGTTGGCGGGAAACTACTTCGAGGAAGGCATCAAAAAGTTGATACCCCGCTTCACCACCTGCATTGAGAGGAATGGCGACTATGTCGAAAAATAGCTTACATATGTACTACGGTAACCACGTAATTTTTTTGTTTAACCCTGAGAGATCGGCGCACTGCTATAGCAGTGGAAGAAATTTGTTCTACCCTTGTATTCTAAATGAATATCCTTCATTTAGAATACAAGGGTACATATTCTAAAATATATTTATGTTGTAAAAATATATATTTTATGTTTTTTTGTTGTTTAAAATAAATATTTATCACGAATGTCCGAATCGTAAATATATCTCAGCACTAGATAGACAATTATATTTTTTTCTCGTAGCGCTCTCAGGGTTAAATAAAAAAAATTGTAACCTACAAAAATTCAGTACACTTACTTTCTGGATATGCCTCGTACATTACATAAAACTAACAATAATGACAAATTAATACATCTTGTTACAAATTAGCAAAAATGTGAGTTTTTTAAAATCAAATAATATTTGGTGACTTTTGTCAAGTCACTATGTTAGTTTGCATTGGCTAGGGATGGGGTATACGATATTTTTTATACATAAAATTAAATGTTTGTAATTAGTATTAATTCATAGTGGATCTTGGATATTATTTAAAGATAGATACAAATCATACAATACATTAGAAAGTCAGTATAATGAAAATTAGGAATTAGAACGTCAGTTTAGAGAAAAACAATTTTTCGATTTATAAAAAAACTTCGATTTGTAAAAAAAAATGATTTTACCCCACCCCTTTGAGACATGAAATTTCAAATGTCACAGGGACCATCCTACGTTTTCTCAAGTATACCTGACCATTTTATCATTATCGATTCTATCGCAGGCCCCAGCCTTTCACAATTTCTCATTTGATTTATATAAACCAGTGAGTGATTCATGCATGGGGGCAAGCACCCTTGCGAGAAGCATCTCTTGGGGATGCGAACCTCGATACCTAGACTTGAGTACCTATTCTAGCTACTATAAATCTTGTATCTTCGTGTCACAACTAGGCATGTAAATTTATGCTTTTATAACAAGGTATCCATAGTACATTATTACTTGTATATTGACAAACATGGAATAAGAAATGAATAATTAATTGTTGTGACATATGACAAAAATGTGATGGGCTCGGTAACTTATGATTCATGTGTTGGGGCGTGTTATATTTACGTTTTAATAACAAGATATTAGTGCCAACCTTGATGTATGGAAGTTAAACTTGTACTTGGCAGAAGAAGGTTAAGGGAAATATTAATGTTTTGTAATTTATTTTTATCAAACACTGTTTATTCCACTTTTTAAATATAAATCCTATTTATAAAAAACATATACGAAATAACCAAAAAAAATCCAAGTCACATAAAGCCAGCTTTTTACACTAATTTTAATTTCCGGAAATTCTGATTTAATGGGAAAGGCAAAAATGGAATACTTAGCAACAGTGGTGTGTATAAACTTTTATGTGCTGACTGTGATAATTTCTATATAGGAAAGACAGGAAGATCTTTTGAAAAGAGATTTCGTGAACACAAATACGCTCTAACAAATCCTCTAATTTATTCTGA
Source organism: Odontocerum albicorne (assembly GCA_949825065.1). NCBI lineage: Eukaryota > Metazoa > Arthropoda > Insecta > Trichoptera > Odontoceridae > Odontocerum > Odontocerum albicorne. The sequence goes on from OX463838.1 coordinate 925,825, forward strand.
AATGGCTAATCATTGTCACCGTGAAAACCATACTTTTTCTATCGATGATGCCAAATTCTTACATATCAGTAATAACGGAAATAAATTGGACAGATTAAAGGCCCTAGAAATTTCTAAGTCAGTACATTGATCCGAACATCTAGTAACAGTTATATCCAAAAAAATCTCTCCGCTCTTGGCCGAAATCGTCCCATGCCTCCCTTACCCCTCAGTCCCCAACCGTTGAAGTGTGTATATCGGTAACAGTTCGAACATAATTTAGTCTAGTTTGTGCTCCCCTGAAGATGAGGTGAAAGCCTTGAAACCGGTAGGGTTATACTGTTACAAAAAAGTGGAATAAACAGTCTTTAAACCTCCACAAGGTAAATGCCTTAACTATAAATAACATAAATATTAATGTGGTGGAAATTCATGCACTAAGGAAAATGTATGGTGTCAATATATGAAAGAAGGCAAAATGAAGATATCAGAAATGAATGTAAGAATAAAATGGATGTTTTAAGATAAAAAAATGAGCTTTATCCCTTCCTGTCCTGTGATGTGTAACTAGTACACATTGCTTCTAAAAACTTTAATATCTCTATAAATATAATAAATACTGGGTTCAGATTTTAGGTATTCCTCCGTAATACATTTACGCATTGAATGAAAAAAATAATATTAATAATAATTGGCACTTATCGGCCACATCAGAGATATTTTGTGAAAATCGGGAATAAATTTACCAATACAATCAAACGTGTGCCAGTGTGTGACGTAGGTATATTCATTCTAAAAAACTGCTATGGGTGAGAAGTGACGCTATTCACGTCTCACTCTCACTCTACTTCGGTATATGGGAACGCAAGAAATACAATCTCAGTTCGCTCGCTTCTCTCGTTTAGTAGGTCGGCAGCTTTCGGTAGAGGTGGTCGCATTGCCCGTTTTGTGAACATTGGCCGATGTTTTTTTTCTTCCTGTTTTTAGCAATTAAATTTAAATTATAATCACTTTTGACTTCAAATTTAATGAATTCAAGCGATTGGCTATGAATGTTCTTATTTTTCCCATTTTAAATCGCTCATATTTACATGTGTATTGAATACACAACACCGGAACGGGCGGATTTTTTTATTCAGTAAAACCTGGCAGATTCCAGGGTATTGTATTATACATACACCAGTTGTATTCAGTAAAACCTGGCAGATTCCAGGGTATTGTATTATACATACACCAGTTGTATTCAGTAAAACCTGACAGATTCCAGGGTATTGTATTATACACCAGTTGTATTCAGTAAAACCTGGCAGATTTCATCTGGTACGAGTACGTTAAAAAAAAGGCTGGGAAATTTTTTATATTATTTTTCTATCACAATAATTAGAACCGAACTGTTTGGGAGCAATACAAACTTTCTATCAACTAAACTGCAGGGGTTATGTTTCCTTTTGATTTTGGCATTTATTCTTTTTGACTCATTTATTCGATGCTCGATATAAATTTCCCGCCGGCATTAAGCTGAGGCCAAAAGAGTATTATCAGAAAAGTGATATGATATCAGCGGAGGACTCATCTTTTCCACATGTCCGCGCGTGCCTTATCTGCCTTCTGTCTTTGGGTTCATTCATTGCCTTTGATTATTAGAAATGTATGATACATTTTTATGCCCGTCTTTTGCATTAAAACTAAATTGCTGGCTTAGTTGCAATATATCAAAGGGATTTGAATAAATATTGATTTAAAATAATAGTTAACAGTTGCATCTATGCTACACACTAGATTATTTATAATTACTTTTAATGTAGTCTTTGCCTACTAAAAAATGAGAACATTTTGAAAAATATTTAATATCTATTGAGTACAGTAATAACTCACTTTATGTTACCTCTGTTAATAGTACCTTACTATAAACGCACTTGATAAAAATAATATTTTGCTAGCAACAAAAATGTTATCCAATTGTCTTGTAAAGTCTCATCTGTTAGACATTTTATCGGAATATGATCTTGATTTTGCACAATGCTGTGCAGTAAAAGTAACGTTTTAAATGCTTTAACCCTGTTACGGGGAGAGGTTACGTGAAAAATAGAAAAGCAATCGACCCTTGATTCTAAATATTTAAAATTTAATAAATTTTAATTTAATCAAGTTATTTTTATTCACATATATCCCTATTTTTTATAATTTTTGTAATAGTTAAGTATAAATATACAATTATACTTTAATACATTCGTGTTTAACCCTTCCTTCCCTGTGATGTGTAACTAGTACACATTGCTTCTAAAAACTTTAAGATCTGTATAAATATAATAAATACTGGGTTCAGATTTTAGGTATTCCTCTGTAATACATTTACACATTGAATGAAAAAATAATATTAATAACAATTAGCACTTATCGGCCACATCAGAGATATTTTGTGAAAATCGGGAATAAATTCACCATTACAAACAAACGTGTGCCAGTGTGTGACGTAGGTATATTTATTCTAAAAAAACCGCTTTGGGTGAAGAAGCGACGCTATTCACGTCTCACTCTCACTCTACTTCGGTATATGGGAACGCAAGAAATAGAATCTCAGTTCGCTCGCTTCTCTCGGTCAGTAGCTCGTGGGCTTTCGTTTGAGGTGGTCGCTTTGCCCGTTTTGTGAACGTCGGCCGATGTTTTTTTTTCATTATCACTTTTGACTTCAAATATAATTTGTTTAAGCGATTGGCTATGAATATTCTTATTTTTCAAATTTTAAATAGCTAATTTTTACATGTGTATATTGATGTGTATTGAATACACAGCACCGGAACGTGCGGATTTTTATTAGCACAGGAAGGGAAAGGTTAAGTGAAAATTGATATGTGGTATTGCATCATCTGCCGAAAGTAGTGCATGTTGCAGAGTGAACGGTGCCTTGACCGAGTGGGTTAATATTACAAAAAGGGTAAATCAAGTTTGTGTTATATCACCCTCATTGTTTAAATTTACATATTGGGTTGATGCAAAAGTAATGACCGTTTTTTATGATCCCCGGTAAAAAAATTCCCAGGTAAGAAATGATGAATAGTATCTTCTTTTAAATGATTCCATTGTATAAAGGATGCTTTCCCTCTACTTTCTATTCAGTTTTGGCCTGGCCAGAGTACAGTGAAGAGCCCTTGTATTTTTTCAAAATGTCGGTTGATAAAGTGCATTTACGTCATTGTTTACTTTATGAATTCCGTAAAGACAATACTGCGAGTGTGGCAACCAAAAACATTTGCGAAGTGTATGGAGCAGATGTCATCAAAGTTCGACAGGTACGAAGATGGTTTACAAAATTCCGATCTGGGGATTTTTCACTAATTGGTTTTCACAAATTTTTCACTATTGTGTATTTTGAACTCTTGGAACGCAATCAGACAATTACAACAGAACGATATTGTCAGCAATTATCCAAATTGAACATCGCCCTTCAAAAGGATAGACCAGAATTGGTAAACAGAAAAGGGGTAGTGTTTCATCACGACAACGCGCGACCACATGTGGCTATGATGACCCAACACAAGCTAAATGAGTTGAATTGGGATGTTATCAAGCATCCACCGTATTGTCCAAATCTTGCTCCTTCCGATTTTCATTTATTCCGATCATTACAAAAAATTTTAAATGATAAAAAAATTGATTTAATAGAGCAGGTAAAAACATCCCTTACTACATTTTTCGCATCAAAATCCACGGAATTTTACACTAATGGTATTAATAAGTCGATAGAAAGATGGGAGAAGGTTATAAGAACTGATGGAAATTATATAATTGATTAAATAAATAATACAAATCTAAAAAAAGAATGTTTAATTGTATATGTAAAAAACGGTCATAACTTTTGCATCAACCCAATAGATTCATGTGTGAAGGAACTACAGAGGTCAATGGGTACCATACAAATGTCGAATGGAAATGTATGCACATTGTACGCTGATGACACTGTGCCATTCCACTGTTAGCGGAGAACGAGGATGAACGTCAGAGTTTTACAAGTCAATTGTGTGATAGATACAAAGAGAAAGATCTTAGAATAAATATTACGAAATCCAAAGCCACGGGGTATTCTTAACTAACTTTTGTATACTTTTGTTTCCAGGCAAAGGAGATTCTTACTAAGGAATCAAACGTGCAAGAGGTGAAATGTCCCGTAACAGTGTGCGGCGATGTCCACGGGCAGTTCCACGACCTGATGGAGCTGTTCCGCATCGGGGGCCGTTCTCCCGACACCAATTATCTCTTCATGGGGGACTATGTGGATAGGGGCTACTACAGCGTGGAGACCGTCACACTGCTGGTGGCACTCAAGGTATTATAATTCTCATCCTCTCTTATTGTACTTCGTATCCTTAGCAAAGATCGAAGACAGTTAACGTACATACTAATCACCACTTTTCATAGTTGTCTGGAATTAGCTCTGCACTTTTCTATCCTGTCATATCTGTCACTCTCTAATTCCATCTTCTTATCACCTCTTTTGATTTATCCGATTGCATTTTCTTTTATCAAAATTTCATTGTGTAACACTATTGTTGTATGCATTCGCAAAAATATTACAACCTGGCGGTTTATTGCTATATAGCAATTTCTTCAAACCAACCAGGAAAATGTTAAAGATTCCTTAAGTGAAAACCAGGTTGGAATATTTGAAAAAAAATCTGTGTTTCAATGGGAATAGAACCCACGACAACCGGGTCGGAAGTCAGGCATCTTGCCAACTAGGCCACGGAGGTGGCCATTCATTCGCTTGTTTCAACTATAATTTTCTTGATATTTGGCCATTACCTTCCTATCCTTACACTCAACTTAAATATATTTATTTTGTAATATTTTTATATCTGTCAATGGTGGGCTCTAGTTCAGAGTTAAAGCGTCCTTGAGGAGTCTGCTTTCTAAATGGCGCTATATAAATTGTCCTTTTATTATTATTATTCTTATATTATTTCTTCCTTTAACTTTAGCACCGTATCAAGACTGGATAAGAATGGAGTGCCAACTTTGAAGTGTGAAACGTGGACGTGGAATAAACTGAAAGAAGCAGAATAAATGCTGTGGAAATGCGTGCCTTAAGGGGATATTCTACTCTAGAGGCGTGAATTTCAGGACTAAATAAAAAAAATATTTTTCTTATACATTTTTTTACAGTTTGTTTATTGATGATTTGAGAATGTACAAAAAAAATTATGAAAAAAAAAATTGGAAAATTCGAGATGTTATCAGCTGTTAATCTTGTAAAAAAAAAAAAGGGGGGGTGAGCTGGTCGACATGATTGGAACCCTTTCGTAAATCTGAAACAAAAATCATACACAGTTTCTTGATAAGAAATAATGTCATTATAGTTGGTACCAAAGAGAAAAAAAATAAAAAAATCGAAAAATGTAAAATTTTTTAATTTATTAAAAATAGTAAAAATAGTTTTGAATTTTCCAAGGTAGGAACGATAGAGAAACATCTATCAAAGAATCATACCCAATTTGAATGCAATCGGTTGGATAGAACTTGAGATTTTATGTAGACCAGGTCGGAAAAAGTAGTTTCGAGAGAAACGCGTTTAAAGTTTTGAGATTATTGTCTGTCATTCCGGTGCGGCGTAATTGCTGCCTCATTTATAGCTATAACTTCGTAAATATTGAGAATTTTAAAATTTCCTTTTGATAGCAAATTCTTTAAGGTCTAAAGTTTAAAAATATGCAAAAAACAAAAAAAAACTATTTTTTCAAATTTCTTGAGTAGAATACCTCCCTTAAGAAAAACATATGGAGTGACGATGCATGACAGAATTCGGAATGAAGTGATTAGGGATGAAGGCGCGATGTGTTGAGTAAGATGAAGAAGAGCACGCTGAGATTAGGCATGTGGAACGAATGAATGAAGAAAGACTAACAAGATTGAGAAAAGTATGGTTGGATCAAATTAATGATATTTCGAAAGAAGGAAATTTAGAATCTTAGAGAATTCCTAGAAGTTGTATGGATGTGTCAATATAGGAAAGTCTGGCGCTCTGTTATATCTGCCTACCCCGACAGGGAAATGGCGTAATGGTATGTATGTGTATTATTATTCTCTTTTGAACAATCTGAGGTGAAATAAATGTTCAACATTTTCTATATTTTTTGCGCACCCATTTCAATTACTGGAATTAGATATTTAAATTTTATTTGTCTAAAATTGTCTCGAGTGGCGTTATGGCACAAGCTGATATGTCAGTTTTTTGTAATATTGTGTTTATTCTCCCAATTTATAGAAAATATTTCTCAGCATGTTGTGGCAAAACTTGGTGTGTCAGTCATTATCCAAACAAAAGATATATCGTTTGGAAAAACTTGATATGTCAATTTATTAAAAAGAATGACGAGCCAAAAAAATGTTTTGTTACATATCGTTGTTTGGCATTACACAAATACAAAAACAGGATGCCTACCATGTGGTGGCAATACTTGATATGTATACTTATCAACATCTGGCAACTATCATGTGGTGGCAATACTTCATATGTATACTTATCAACATCTGGCAACTATCATGTGGTGGCAATACTTGATATGTATACTTATCAACATCTCGCAACTATCATGTGGGGGCAATACTTGATATGTATACTTATCAACATCTGGCAACTATCATGTGGTGACAATACTTGATATGTATACTTATCAACATCTGGCAACTGTCATGTGGTGGCAATACTTGATATGTATACTTATCAACATCTGGCAACTATCATGTAGTGGCAATACTTGATATGTATACTTATCAACATCTGGCAACTCGTACGTTTTGAAAAAAAATTTGAAACCGTGTGAAAATCGTACAGTTGTCAACGAAGCTGTTGTCACCGGCATATTTCTTCTCCTGTAAACTAAGGTAAAACTAACATTGATAAGCTGATGCTTGTGCCATAACGCCACAGATATAAAATAATGGAAATTCGAAAATACTTTATATCAAAATAATTAAATTTTTTTAAAGATTTCACAGACTGAGATTAATAAATGTACATAACACATTGGACAGGAAATTTCATACCAATGTTTATAATTTTTTTTAATTATCAATGTGATTCATCATATTTCAATGCCTACACTTTGATAATTAACTTTCCATAATTCTGTCGTAATTGCGGAGCTATTTTAATTGCACAAGAGTATCATACAAGTTGAAAGGTTTCATAATTCTGTCGTAATTGCGGAGCTATTTTAATTGCTCAAGAGTATCATACAAGTTGAAAGGTTTCAGAATACAGGGAAATAATATCGGAATTGTGCTAAAAAAACTACTGTCACATTCTACTTACCATCACATTGTGTCCCTTTCAGCATTGGCAAAGTATGAATCTTACCTGTTTGTTTATCCATGCGCACCATTTTTGCCTTCTTCACATCTTGTTGTTACACATTCTTTTTATATTTCTCGTTCTTATCACCTCGGCCTCTCTCAGAATATCACCAACTGGTCCTTGCATTATTTATTTTGTCTTCCTACTTTATGTATCGAGATTAATTTCTCAATTCTATTTATGACATATCAAACAATTTGTCATCTCTAATCCATTCATTCTTCAAAATATACAGAGTGCCAGTCTGCTTTTTCACATATAAACCTTTTAGTGTTTATCCTAATGTTTGAAAGAAATTGCTACATGGCAATAAGCCAACGGAGTCGTATTATATACAAAATAATTAATAAACGTATGCCCATTACCCGTGATATGTATAATATAAGGCATAATACAAAGTCAAGGTACTTGATGTTGATGCCACTGGAGATGACTATGGAAGCCAATTTGCGATAGGCATATCCTATTGCATATAGAGCAAGGAGCTTCAGTACTTGCAGCGTGTCAGCGTCTTCTCTCTCTATTGGGTCCCTGATAATAACCAGCAACAGTTCTACGCCATTTGGCTCTATCTGCTGCTGTTTGCTCCTAATTATGCTGAGCATTAACATTTTAAAACGTCTCATGCAGTACGCCCTTATATCTCTTGCGTTGCCCACCGTACTTTTTTCTACCTTCCGTCAGATCGCCAAAGAAGGTATTTCTTGGGAATCTGTACTTAGGCACACAAGCCACGTATCCAAACCAATGCATGTGTGCACATGACATCAGAAAATTATATATATATATATATAAATACTGCACTGCATTAGAATATTTATAAATAATACATTGTACTTGATATTTTTTATTAAGAATGCCTTTCTATGACATTTATTCTTTTAATTTCTATGTCATCTGTCATTCTTACGAGTATGTGCGATTTTCATATCAATCAAATACAAACCACTGTAAACTTGAATTATCGAATTGTTCTTATAAAATGAATGTGTTTAAATTGTAGGTGCGGTACCGGGAAAGAATAACCATTCTGCGCGGCAACCACGAGTCACGACAAATCACACAGGTCTACGGGTTTTATGATGAGTGCCTGCGCAAGTACGGCAACGCCAATGTGTGGAAGTTCTTCACAGACCTGTTCGACTACCTGCCGCTAACGGCGCTGGTGGACGGGCAGATCTTCTGCCTGCACGGCGGGCTGTCTCCGTCCATCGACACTCTGGACCATATCCGCGCGCTGGATCGCCTGCAGGAAGTGCCGCACGAGGGGCCCATGTGCGATCTTCTCTGGTCCGATCCCGACGATAGGTAACTGACCATTTATTCTATTAATACTCGTACGAAAGGTGTCCTACTTGGGTCATGTCAACTTCGACAACGGTCAGTGTTATTGCATGGAGTGGAATCATGGACCCTCAAACTTGGTAGTATGAACTGACTGGAAGCATTCGAAATGTGGATGCGCCGGAGAATGCTACGGATACCCTGGACGGATATGGTCAGCAACACGAGGGTTCTTCAAAGAGCCAAAGTTGATAGAGAGTTGCTGACTAATATTAAAATCCGAAAGGTGTCCTACTTGGTTCATGTACTTAAGAGGAGCAAAGTACAAATTACTGCACCTGATCATTCAAGGCAAACTAGAAGGCCGAAGAGGTGTTGGCAGGAGGCACATCTCCTGGCTCCGCAATATATGTGATTCCGCAATATACTGGCATAAGGGGCGTTGGAGATCTTTTTCGGGCTGCCGGGGACAAAGACGCTTACTCTCAGGTGATATTCAACGTTGGGGGGACCTGACATGACACTGGGAAGAAGAAGAATACTCATACGCTTGTCGCGCTCTTATGTTTTTTATTTATTTAATTTGTAGTCTTGGTAAGTAAGCTGGTTTTTCGGGTTCAATTCATGACTGATTTACCGTGCCTTTGAGTAAATCTAGACAATTTTAGGCTTTTCATCTAAATTAAAATTGTCTCATACATGTCTCAATAATTTAACCTAAATATTTCGAAGTATTGACAATTTTGAAAATGTTTCAGTTGAAGTATTATCTTTTATTTTGGTATTTCCAAATATCAGAGAATGGTAATGGTATTGTTTACTATTTAATAATTCCTACTGTGTACTTCCAATGCACAATGTTGACTTGATCCTCTTGTATAGGTCAGTTGCTGATCATGCCACTGGGAGTGGTCTTCTTCTTAGTGTTAGAGATATGGGTTGCGCGTGCAGCATTTAAGTGCCGCAAGGTATTAGTATGGCGGATCCCGGAGGGCCGTGGATTTTTTACCAAAAATTAAACCTAATAGAATTATCTTATTTTTATAAACACTACCGCCCCCTAATAATTGAGTTTTTGACGTAATTACCCAATATTATGCTGAAAAATTAATAAAATAAAATAATTATAAACGTTTTGCATTATGTTTGACAGAAATCACGTATGTATCGATGGAGATTAGAATTTGGGAGGACTTTTGTTCAAAAACCCGCTTCTGACAAAACAGTCACCGTTCAGTATTGTTTGTCATTCATAAGTCCAAGCAAGCTAATCCCTTTATTGTGTCAGGTTTACAGGTAGTAGGGATAACAATTCACCGTTACGTGAATTCTTTGTCTAATTTACTTTTAGCTTTCAGTCTTCAAATGTCCTTGATAAAATGCACTGTGTTCATTTCAAAATTTTCAAAAATCTCGTATCAAAATGGTCAAAACTCGTAAATATTATACGGAAATCCGTTCAATGATGGTGGCTTTTTCCAATATGGGTAAAAATGTTAGTGAAATTGCCAGATAAATGAAGATTCTTAGGAGAACAATAGGCTGTTTTTTGAAAAAATACGCTTTTGGAGGATTGTGTATTCAAAGGATATTATGAAGATTTACCAAATATATACAATATGTGTCGTTTGTGCCGCCGTTCACTCAGAAAAACACAATGTCAGGGTTGTCACAGCTTATCACAGAAAATACGGAAACACACATTAATAAAATATTTGATAGAATTTAAAGTATATGTAACACGAAAATATTAATTATTTTAATAACGCACGAAAAGTAAATAATGTAACTATAAAATCATTTCAAATTTCAACGGTTAAATAAGTAAAACGCTTGCACTGACAACCCTGTATTAGAGACACATGTCGACTGTCATGCGAAGCTTTTAGGTAAATCTCTAATATCTGTCAATAATATCTGTAAACTGTAATATTATAGTATTTATTCATCATCTCAATAGATGTCTCTATATGTTCCATATTTTAGATTATTCAAATTAGTACTAGACATTGGCTAGAAACAGGCATAAAGTTGAGCGATTTAAAAGAGCGGGCACGGCAACAGAGAGCGAGTAAACTCGCTTAAGGCACCTAACCGGTTAAGGAACTATTTGAAGACAACCCGTTTTGGGAGGTCTTATCAAAATTTATGATTGTATATATGAACACGTCACTTCACTTTAAGTCGAATATGTTACTATCACATATCGGAAGATTTAATAAGGTTTCTTTGTAGTACATCTTCCCTTTGTAATTTTTCTGTGGTTTTCTTACCAAATATGTTTTTTTAACATATGCTGATGCGGGGAAGTATTTAACCTAATGACCACACTACCTTCCTATCCTTACACTCAACTTATATATATATTTGTTTTGTTATATTTTTAATCTGTTAATAATAGTGGGTTCGAATCCCTTGACAATAATAGTGGGTTCGAATCCCTTAATAATAATAGTGGGTTCAAATTTCTTAATAATAATAGTGGGTTCGAATCCCTTAATAATAATAGTGGGTTCGAAGCCCTTAAGGAGAGTCTGCTATCTAAAAGTGTGCTACATAAATTGTCCTTTTATTATTATCAGATGGGTTATATAGTAAACCTCCTCCGTGGTTGCAGTCCTAAGACTGGTTTGCAGCAATTTCAACTCTTCTCCTCCATTCCCCCCTGTCCTGTGCGGCTCTTTTTAAATATGTTGAGCAGCGCACGTCCACCAACAGGTCCTCCAGGTACTCTCGGCGTGGGCGTCCCCTAGAGTTTGTCCCCTCGGTCATACCCTCCATTATGGCATGCAAGAGGCCCTCTTGTCGTATTATATGACCGATCCATCTTGCACGCCTTTCGGACAGGATCCTGAGCAGGTGCCTTCCTCCTTCGATTCGTTGGAGAACCTCTTCATTTGTGATGCGGTCTCTCCAGGAAATTCCTAATAGTCTTCTATAGGACCACATCTCAAAAGCCTCTAGTCTTCATCTATCTCTTTTGGATAGGCACCATGTCTCGCAGCCGTACATCAAGATACTCCATACATAGGTCTTGATGAGGAGTATTCTCAGTTTTAGGTCTATATTATTTGATTCTATTATTTATGACCTTTTATTAAATGCAAGTCTAGCCTGATGTATACGGCTGTCGACCTCGCTCTTGGACCGACCGTCCCATGTTATTTTGCTCCCGAGGTAGACAAACTCCTTGGTGTTCTTTAGTGGTTTACCCGACATCACTATTCTCATCTGGTGTTGCGCTCGGCCTACATTTTCATAGTAAACAAATGCTCTTTATTGCATGTTAAAAACTTCATTCTTTATTGCGTTACTTAGTTGAAAAATTTTAAACAGTAATTCTTACATTTGAACAGTTGATTAAATTAAATTTTACGGTATTGAAATTTCCTGGTTCTTATTCACCACCACCCACATCTATTTACATTCACAAATACCTTCAACTTTTTATAAATGCATTCCGATTAGCTCCATGAATAAAACATTTCTTTCTCAACTTGTTTTGAATATAATTTAGCGCCTGTTGTGTCTAAATATGTCTGTGATTTTAACCCTTACAACTCCGGATTTTTTTTGTATGACATACCTGTAACTCGACAGTACTTTTTTGCAATTTCAAGCAAAAATAGTAGATTTTAGACAAAATTTATTTAAAAATAAAATAAAAAAGTTATCGTGCAAATGGACATTCAAATGATTAGATATATGTATAAATTAATTTATTTAGGCAAAATAACAACAATATATAAATATTTTTAAATTTTATAATTGTTCATAGTATGATATCTGGAAAAAATCTCCCAAATGCATCCTAGGTTTTCCAGGACAAGTGTCACAGTACTCGTATGTTTCGTGTCTTTGCCCTTTTTTGTTCCTCTGTGAGCACACCACACAGTCCCTCTTCGAACCTTTCCGCAAAACGTGCAGTTTACCATCCAGTCGTACTTCAGACGAAGAAGTAGATGGCCTGATTCGAGGCTCGCGAAAGTCTCCAACTAGCTGGTCTACCGGGAGTTATAATAAATAAATTTCAAGTGACTCGGAAAGGTTTTTCATTATTTTTTAATTTTATAGTTTTGTATATGATGTAAGCATTAATTGAACACAATTCCATCCCCCAGAAAAAAAGTTTTCTCCAACACTTTAAAGATTTTCTAAGGAAGCAGTCTGTGGATGTTTATTGGTCTGCACGGTCCACTCCGCCTGTAGATTTCGTGTAGTTCAGTACCACGGCTGGTTTCTCTGTTACCAATTATTATCCACTAGAACTCTGATTATCACTTGTTTCTAACATTGTTCCATTTGTTTTGTCACCATACATACTGAAAATAAACTCATCTTCTCTCTCACTCAATTCGAAATTTTCTTCCATTTTTAAGGATGAAAAAAAAACTTTAATATTTTTACACGTAAGTACTAAATTTAACAACGTAAATGCGTCCGAATGGTAGCAATGACCTTGCAAAACTGATAAATAGTGTTTATACCTGCTCTAATTGGTACCTAGACCTTTTTTAAGAGAACAATACAAATGTACATTATGGAGACCTATAGTCACCAACAGAGGTACAAAATAATTTACCATGTTGACATATTGTCGCCAACGGAGTAGAAAGGGTTGAACTAGGTTTATGTCTGGTTTGTTGAGTAATAGAGGAAAGGTTATTTTATAGGCTTTATAGTTTTGCAATCCTTTACTGATAAGAGGGGAATAAATGCGTGTACTTATTTATACTCAAGAAAATGTAGGATGGTCCCTGTGCCGTTTGAAATGTCATGTCTCAAAGGGAGGGGGTTAAATCGTTTTTTTTTACAAATCGAATGGGTTTTTTATAAATCAAAAAATTGTTTTTCTCTAAACTGACGTTTTAATTCCTAATTATCATTATACTGACTTTCTAATGTATTGTATGATTTGTATCTATCTTTAAATAGGCCAAGATCCACTATGAATTAATACTAATTACGAACATTTAATTTTAGGTATAAAAAAATCGAAAATCCAATTATCGTATACCCCATCCTTAGCCAATGCGGACTAACGTAGTGACTTTTGACTAACGTCACCAAATATTATTTGATTTTAATAAACTGCCACATTTTTGTTAATTTGTAACAAGCTGTATTAATTTACCATTATTGTTAGTTTTATGTAATGTATTTACCTAAATAACTTGCTATTTATTAGAATCGAGGCTTATATTAAAGTTGATAAAATAATCAAAATTACTGAACATCGTTACAAGGTTGTATTGGGACAAATTTGTGAACTGTCACAGAGACCATGCTACATTTTCTCTAGTATAGAAGAATACATGGGGGGGACAACGTCGTACATTGTAGTAGAGAATGAAATGATTAGGGATAAGTCTGAAGTTAATGCTGACATGTTGAGTTAATAGAAAGGAAGAAAGACGAAACAATTATTTATTACATATGTGAGTGAAAGGCATCGTTGAAGAAGACCAAGGAAAGTATGATATTTTGAGAGAAGAAAACTTCAGAGCCGGAGAAATCAAAGTTGTATGAGAAGGTGTATGGAAGAAGTAAAGCATGTGTGTCGCGAGATAGGAAAGTCTCACACTCTGTCCTCTGCCTGCCCCGGCGTAGAAATGGCGTGATGGTATGTATGTAAAATTGACATAAATACCATTACAAAACAAAGCAAGTATATTCAGGATCCAAGAAACTAGGAATTGGCCTGTATCTCATTGGACATCTTTTCATCCGCATTATTGTTAATAAATTAAATCTAGAATATACATGAAAAGCATACAATCGTAACTAAAAATGAAAAAAAGTTCCACCACTCAGGATGTGAAATTGTACTGCACAGTCGTATTCATATTTCATTTCAATAATTGTTTTTAAAATGTTTGTTTTGCAGGGGTGGATGGGGTATATCACCGCGAGGTGCTGGCTACACGTTCGGGCACGACATCTCGGAGACTTTCAACCACAGTAATGGGCTGACGCTGGTGTCGCGTGCGCATCAGCTCGTCATGGAGGGGTACAACTGGTGCCACGACCGGAATGTGGTCACCATTTTTAGCGCGCCCAACTACTGCTACCGCTGTGGGAACCAAGCGGCCATCATGGAGTTGGATGATGCGCTTAAATACTCATTGTGAGTTTATTTATTTATTTATTTTATAAAGCTTACTTATACAAGCTAAATCTGATTACATACAAAACAAAAAAAGAGAATTGTATACAGTAACAAGAGTAAATAAAAGAGAATTGTATACAGTAACAAGAGTAAATAAAAGAGAATTGTATACAGTAACAAGAGTAAATAAAAGAGAATTGTATACAGTAACAAGAGTAAATAAAAGAGAATTATATACAGTAACAAGAGTAAATAAAAGAGAATTGTATACAGTAACAAGAATAAATAAAAGAGAATTATATACAGTAACAAGAGTAAATAAAAGATAATTGTTAAGCCGCAACAACTAATTCCCATTACTAAGAAAGCAACATATACTTTCTAACATGTATAAAACATTTTCTAAAATGTTAAAAATGTCAATATTCAAATTGGGCAAACCATGTAACAAAGGAAAATCACTTGGCAAGTTAATTCTGCTTATTCCCAATCTATATAATACATTGATCAATAAGTCGAAGGACTAACTACTAAAACAACATTTGTTTGCCAAAATTCTTCTTTATTCATCAACATAGTCTCCTTCAAGAGCGATACATTCATTCCAACGCTTGCCTAACTTTTCTATGCCAGCCGTGTAGAATGATTTATCTTTGGTTTCAAAATAGGCGTTCAATGTTTTATCAACACACCAAATTCGGTTTTTTCCATTGTTTTGAAAATAGCAAAAGTAGTGTCACTAAAACCACTGTAACTCAATGACACAATGTCGGAATGTCATGAACACAATGTCTGAATGTCACGTGTATACACTTAAGTTTTTACCTATTAATTTTTAAATCCAGGAACTTGCTTTTGTGTTCCATCTTTTAAAGAAGCGTGGCAATTTCTTCTCTTTCTCAATCGCCCTACGTACTTGAGATATACGTTCTCCATTGGGATCACATTCTTCCATGATAGTCACAAATTTGTCAAGATGCATGAAGGATTCATTCATATTTTTGATTGTCAAAGTCTTGACCATTTTATCAGCTTCTTCCTCACTTTCATTGTGTATTTCATTTAACTCTTGTTGCTTAATTAAGTATTCATTTTACAGAGGTACTGAGTGAGATTCAATCAACTCATTAACACTTCCCTTACTGTGCTAAAAAATTACGCCAGTTACGGTGTTGGACACTGAGGGTACACTAAACATGTATGTTTCAAATTAAAATTATGCAAAATCTGCTAGGTTATTTTTTGTTATTAGCTATAAACATCATTTTATTATGTAATAAAATGTCGAATAATATAAAATAAAGGTAAGAAATGATAAAATAAGAGCTAAAACAGAAAGGCATTTCTATAAGAATATTATTTTTACGCTGCGTCGTTCGGTCAAAAATCAAGGTTTTAGGGCGAGAAATTTATATAGTATAAACAAACACGAAATTCAAAATTATATATAAACAAACACGAAATTCAAATCAATAAAATATATGCAATTTGGAAAATATAAACACTACAGAAAATTTGAAAATAGGACAAACATATCATATAATCAAAGTTTAATCCTGTGGAGAAAGTTATCGCAATTGGGGCATGAAACCACTTTTTTTTTACTATATTCTACGTACTAAACACGCAGGTGTTTGACAAATATTGCAGAATAGCCTGGTTTTTTTTCTCGAATGTTTTTAATAAAACCCACAACTTCCTCTTTTGAGGACCTCACGGGGTGCCAACAGGGTATTATTTACTAATGTTTCGGATATTGACTCGCCACAATATGTTAAAACTGTATTAAAAGCATCTTGTTGTTGCTATTTTTCCTTTTTAAGATATTGGGCATTGCCAATTCCAAACTTAACTCTTGTGAAATGTTTTCGGTGGTATTAATTATTTTGTTTCCACTCTGGATATTTGTCTATCCATAAGAGGTATGCATTCAATGCAGCCATATCTATAATTTCCATAAAAAGACGGAAAGGCCATCTTCTCGTTGACCTTGAGCAAGAGTACTCTCAAGTAATTTGGTCTCCCGTATCTACTCCAATTTTCGTATTATTATAATGATGTATAATTACTATAGTGGCTTTTGTTTTTCTGAATAATCAATTTCTGCATCATTGAATTGAGTGGATAATAATAATACTGCTTTATTTTTTGTGGTACACACGAAACAAGTATTTTATTTTCAGCTACTATGGATTGTTTTCTCTCTAGACGGTATAAATTCAAGTGAGATTACTCTTTTATTTTTTCGAAGCGAGCCAGTTAGAGTTAAACCTTTTAATAAAAGATTATCGGCTAATTTGATGGAGGTAATAAAAATACCTGTGGTTATCCTCCTGTTCGTGCCATACTGCGGTTGAACCATTTCTATAACTACTCAGTTACCTTGATTTATCTCTCTCTACGATTATTTATCATACCAGAATAAGCCTGTAAATTTGTTATGCGTCATATGCCGCCGCAGTCGGCAGCAACCCAGATTTTGATGCCATATTTACCAAGTTTAGACTTCATGTACACGCGAAATGAACAATTCTCTCTAAAGTTTGCCAAACGTTCATCTACAGTTATATTCGAAGATGGAGAATAATTGCTTTTGCACATATCCATAAACATTTTTGAAATCCACTTAATTGGTTCTAATTTATCTGAAAAAACCCTGATATCTCTCTTCTCGGGTTTCTTTATCATCAAAACGAATATGACTGTAAATATAGATGAATCTATCTCGAGACAGAGCTGTTGTGAAAAATGACTGGCAAAAGGGACTTTCACTTATCCACAATTCACTCAAAGATAGCTTTCGTGTTCGATTTCTGCCAGGTGCGAGCAATATTCCAATGAATTCATATAACTCGTCTTTTGATATTGGTTGGTTCTTTTCTGAATGAATTCGATTTAAATGACGATTTGTTTCTTAAACATCACTTTTACCACCTCTTCATTTACAAACAGACAACACATATCTTTTATGGAATGTACATTTATACTTGAATTTCTCAGTCCAGAATCTTCGATGAGAATATTTGATACCCGACCGATGCCTCGAAGATTGAGGTGGTACTCGTAATGAACTCCATTCGAATCCATGTTTTGATGTAAATAATATTTCTTCGTCTTCTTCACTCGTCTCCAAATCAGAATATACTTCATCCTGTACCTCGACAAAATCTTCTGATTCTGATATATTGCCTGTCGCCTTAAATTCCAAATCGCTATCATCGCCGTCGATATTTCCCGCCATCTCAATTATTATATTTTTGAAAATGAAATAATAAATAAAATGTACATTTATTATAAAAAGAGTAATGGTACAATATAACATACCAGATAAAAAATGATAATAGAAAAAACATACCAGATAAAAATAAAAAATAACAATCAGGATTATAAAACTGGTGACGATCCCCTGGAACGGGACGCTTTAGAACTGTCAAAAAAGAATGAGTGTTTGACATTTCGTCAATTCGCGATTTAAAATCATTAATTTCTGTTGAATTAACTATGAATGTTTTGTTTCCTAATGACATCATTCAAATCATAGAGGTTTCGATGAGGAATACATAAAGTATGAAGACCCTGCAATCAGTATATTTCGAGAAATTAAATAAAATATAAGTCATGATCACTCGCTATCCATCACCGTACGGCAAGTGTTAACATCTTTGTTGTTGACGTCCAAGTTTAATTCATTCATTAGGCTAACTATTTTTATTTGTGATAGTTTCTGGAGTTTCTTCAGAATTTATAAAATCACTCATCATTTGTGGGCATAATTGTTTTCAGGAACCTTCCATTGTTGATTCTTTTAATTCAACCCACGAGTCTCCAATATTGTTTATTGCGTTCCATATATTAAAGTTCTTCCAAAAAAGTGGGAGCGACTGCATGGAAGCGAACACTTTTTGTATTATATACAAAAATCTTCGAAAAATGTGCGAAATAGTGAATTGTGCGAAAGTAGAATGTGCGAAAGTCGAGGGCCGTCTGTGCTTAATAATTATATGAAAAGAACACTCAAAATTCCATACTTACGATAATAATCTTGAGTTATTTCGGTACTGAATCTTTGGATCTAGGGGGACCCCTAGAAATTTAACCACTTGCCACCGCGTAATATACCAGTCGTGGATCCATGATTTGCATAGAAAATTTCAAATTAGAATTTATAATTACTTTTTGGTAAAAAAAAAAACATTACGAGTTATGAAATAATTAACAGTAAAATTTATTACAAAAAGTCGATTTTGGGAAATGATTTCTAGAAAATGGGGAAAATACAAATTATCTTTTTTTCTAATTAATGAACTTTTACTGTATATGCCAAAAACAAAATGATAAGTATAGGTTTTATTTCTATATTGGATTTATTGAAGATGCGATAATTTGTTGCGTGTGTTTCAGCCTGCAGTTCGACCCGGCCCCCAGGCGCGGGGAGCCGCACGTGACCAGAAGAACTCCAGACTACTTCCTGTAAGCCCGCCACCTCCACTGCGACATTTCCACACTCGATTGTCTCACTTCTGCCAGTTGAAGCGCCTCTGTACATTGTGATGGTACGAGTAAACATGTATGTTAGCCAATCTCGCCTAAAGTATTTGGAGTAATATTATGGCCGCGATGACCACTTTTATATTGCATTTTCACCGTGTGTCGAGTCTCTCGTGTGTACCAGTGTTAGCCGCCTGAGCGAGTGTCGTTTCATTATTTGCCGTTTCTCCGTCGGTCTCTTTTCAATTTATGATTTCTCCTTTTAAGTTGTTCTAAATTGCTCCTAAGCCTCTACGACACGGTTATTAGTTAAACATTTTCTTTGTACATATGATTAGATATGGAAATAAAAACTATTAATCGATAATATTAGCCATTGAAAATATATTTAATTTCCATAGTATTTCATCAATACATTGTAAACATCCAAATATGTTTCATTTTAAAGTGAGGACATGATTACACATATTAAAACTAATGTGTTTTATTTGTGTTTATTCAAGTATTTTATTGTTGTTTTCCCGTCAACAGGTTGCGATAAATTTTAAATGTATTCAAGCGCTAATTGAGTCATTTATCGTACAATATTGCGAGGAAAGATTGCATTTAAACACATGTCTGATTATTTTATAAATTATGTTGAAAACTTCTCTTAGACTAAACCATAAACATTCTCTACCACAACCGGTGTATCTTATTTCCCCCTCCTCTCCTGCGATCCTGTTCCACGGCAGTAGGCCAACCATAAAACCACTAATAAGTGACAGACAGATTATCAATTATATACGAAAGCATATTCCTAGTTATTTTAAATAACAACCTTCTTGTCATAATACAATTAGTTGGCAACATTGTTCACTTCATTTGTCATAATACAATTAGTTGGCAACATTGTTCACTTCATTTATTTAAAGCAAATCTTAGGAACATAATCGCAGTGTAAATAAAATAAGTCACTGTTTAATGACAGTCTTAATTGGCCAGTTTATATGAGTAATTTTTTTCACTTGAAAAAAATGAGAAACAAATAATGAGTGGATGGACTTGAGTATTATGAGAATTGACTGCAACGATTTGATCTATTGGACGTCAATTTTATAATTACAAAGCTAATTGAGAAGTTTATCGAAGGTTTGTAATTAGTGGAATAACAAAGTAATTCATTTATTGTTAAACATTCCAAATTGAGAAGTTTGTATGTGGATTTTTTTTAACATATCGGATAATTTCAATATTTTTATGCATCAAAAATAATGAACGAGTTTGTAAATATACTTTTTCATATGGGAATAATTAATTTCAGAAAAATAGAGAACCAGTTTACGAGTGTCGTAGAAATTGAGAATGCAAGTGTTGTATCTGATCTAAAATTGTTTCCAATGATTGTGTTATAAAGTGTTGATTTCAACATTGAATGTAAGGATTTCGGTAAACCCTCTATTTGGGGACTAGTCTTGTTTGTTAATAAATTTAGATATAACATTCCAGTGTGCAAAGTGCACTTAACGCTTATCTTGGCAAAGTTCAATTTATCCAAATATTAACGTTTTTCTCTGGTGATTCCTTGTTATATGGTAAGAAAAATCACAACTTTCCCTTGTAGGTTTTTTTTATATGTAACACCCCCGTTACATTGCCAAAGTATCAATTTTTATAAAACACAAAAAGGGCTATGAAACGGTTCTATAATCTAAAACATGAACAACATTTACATAGCTGAATTGTCAACAAATAAAATGGTTTGAATAAAATTTTCTCTGCACGTGATTAATAAGATATTTAGATTATTTACTCCAATTTTCAAAACGTACCCACGCTGTCCAGACATGTTGACCCGATGTCGTTTGAAAGGTTGTAGCGTTGTCAATATTTATCACCAGATGATACCACTGCACACAATAGTGCATGTATAGTATTTGAATGTGTTGGCATATTTGAAATTATGTTACAGTTTCTGGATTTAAAAAAAAAAAATGCAAAATTAGTGTAACACCTGTGTTACAATGCCATGATAAGGGTTAGTTGTGGATGTACACTGGATGTCGTTTCATGTATAAAAATAAAACTTTTTCAGAGGCAATTTTAGGAAAAATTGAGATTCAACGGAAGTTCGGCAATAAAGGTTACGCTCTCCCCCAAATAGATATATTTGTTTCAAATAGAGGGTTTACTGTACCAACACAATAGCGTTTGGTGGATCAATGCGGAGTCATGAGAATTACGGATGAACCCGCGTTCATATGACCAGGGAAATCACTGGGAGCTGAGTTTGATGCAATATTTTTACTTTAAAATTAGATGAATGTGTAATGAACAAGATTTGGTTCACATTATAGAGCTGACAAGCCATAGTGTGATGTTCTTTGCACTTGTGATATATATTTTATTCTGTACTTACAAGTTTGATCATTTTTGTGACTTGGAAATCTATGGTTTAGCATCAAAATTAAATTGGCAGGTTAAAATAAGCAATGGCGGTAAAATGGACTAAGGTAATCACATCTGACTTCAGAAGTACTTGGAGTTGATTAAAGTGAAGTTATCACCGTTGAAAATTTCGCTTTTGATAACGGTGTGAAGTTCTTAAAAATCAGTCATAAGTAAAATTGTAGATGAGGTCTGGTAAATGCTATAATGTTTACTCTTACGTTCGAGGTTACTTAATGATATTTTAATAAGTCTCTGGGTGGTTGGAATAAGTCCCCTTAAGGAGGTATTCTACTCTAGAAATTTGAAAAAAATATATATATTTTGCATATTTTTAAAGTTTAGACTTATAAAAATGTGTTCTTATAAGTAAATTTAAAAATTCTTAATATTTACGAAGTTATAGCTATAAATGAGGCAGGAATTACGCTGCACCGGAATGACTTTGACAATAATCTCAAAACTTTAAACGCGTTTATCTCGAAAATACTTTTTCCGACCTGGTCGACATAAAATCTTAAGTTCTATCCAACCGATTACTTTCAAATTTGGTATGAAACTTTGATAAATGTTTTTATATCGTCCCTACCTTGGAAACTTAATTTTCTTTTACTATTTTTTAAATATTTGAAAAAGAAGGGTAAAAAAATTGAATTTTTTTTCAAACAGCTGCCATTTTATGATTTTTTTTTCAAACAGCTGCCATTTTATGATGGTACCAACTATAACGACATTATATCTTATCAAGAAACTGTGTATGATTTTTGTTTTAGATTTACGAAAGGGCTTCAATCATGTCGACCAGCTCACCCGCCTTTTTTTTTTTTTACGACAAAATATAACTGATAACATCTTGAATTTTAAATATTTTTTTTCAAAAAAATTTTTGTGCATTCTCAAATCATCAATAAACAAATTGTAAAAAAATGCATGGGAAAAATGTTTTTAGTTTTTTTTTTATCAAGTCTGAAAAAACGCCCGAAATTCACGCCTCTAGAATAGAATACCTCATTAATGGGGTATTTGCAGTTTACTAAATGTGAAATAGAATGAGCCTGTCTCAATTATTGCGCCAATTAAAAAAATACTTTTTATTTAATGTAACTTTGTAATTTGTTTTATCAAACACTGTTTATTCCACTTTTTGTAACGGTATAACCCTGCCGGTTTCAAGGTTTTCACCTCATCATCAGGGAGTCTTGTTTGTGCTCCCCTGATGATGAGGTGTGCACCTTGAAACCGGTAGGGTTATACCGTTACAAAAAGTGGAATAAACAGTGTTTGATAAAACAAATTACAATATCTAAACCTCCACAATTTTTAAATTTAAACTGCCTTAATTATAAATAATATATCATTGTATGAAACCAAAAAAGTCTCTAAATTGCTGGACGATGTTAAAAATTACTCGGGAGTGCAAAATATTAATTAATACGACTGATAAATTTTGCTGACAGATATGTCTATCTTGATTTTATTTTGTTATAAAGGTAAATGATTATTGTGTAGATTTTAAGTTCGATACAGTGGACGATATTTGATTTTAACAAGTTCACCTTTATCAGCTGTAAGCAGCAGCCAAGTGGGAATACCGCTTCAGAAATGATCCAAGTCAGCTCTGTGCTGTGAATCGAACAAGTCAAGATGATAAAAGAATGGGACTTGCATTCTTGTCAAAAAAATTCCCATTTCAGCGATGGCGAATGATGAAATGGAATGTATGAGAGTTTATTGTGGATTGGAAAGTTTGTAAAATAAATGCAACATATTCCTTTATTATATGCAGCCTGCCCATCAATTTTTTGGATGGCAGAGTTTAGCGCAGTTTTATTTCTAGATCTTAATTATCCGTATAAAATACTTATAATAAAAAAGTGAACAAATTAAATTTAGTTTTGGAGGAAACAAAGTGTATAAATTATTAGGTTTTTATTGGTTACTCATTGCCTTGATTTGTAACCTATGATTTGTATTCAATTTACCTATATTTGTTTTTTGACTTGTAAAGTAAAGTATGTATGAAGACAACTGCTGTGTTTCAAATATCATCTTTTTTTTATCTCTATTAGGTTGTAGGCTATTTTTTAAAGATCAGCGATATTCAATTACAATTAATCCTATAATTTTCAATCTACTGTAATATTTAAAAGGCCTCAAAGCTTAAGGAGGTATTCTCATTTCATGGGCCGAAAAATAGCTAATTAAAAAAAAAAAATTCAGTGAATGAATTATTTTTTTCAATTGTTGTTTTTTTAGACATATTTATTTATCTTTTAAGAACATTTTCATAAAATTTCATGATAAAAAAACATAATATTTTTGTTGTTATTAAGTTAGAAGTAAGGCCGCGCCCGTACATGGAGGGGGTCCATTATGCACGTAATTGTTGTTGTTGTACAAGTCTGAAAATTAAAATAAAAATCTGTTTTACTCAGAAAGCATGCAGCTATGGCCGATACTAGAATAATTAAAAATTAATAATTAGAAAAAAAATGGCGGATTGTTGAAAATAAAAATCGATAATTAAAATTTTTTTTGTCTTTAGAGGAGTGAAAAAAATCGATAGAAATAATTCTAGTACCGACTATAGAGAGAGGTATAACAAAAAGAATAAGTACTTATTCATTAAAATTGGATAATTAGTTTTGGAGTTATTACGGGGAATACTTGAAAAATTCCAGGGCCATATAAACTTGTTCAAAAATCCCGACAAACTAAATATCAATTCATAATTCCAAGAAATCCTATTGGACGAGAATTATTTGAAAATAAGGCTACTGCCATAACAACTGACGACCAGACAGCTGCGAAGCTCAGGTCATTTTTCGACCGGCGCGCTCGACTATAAACTCTCATAACTTTTCGAATTTTCGAGATTTTTTAACATTTTCTGGAAATTGTTCAGAAAGGATTATTGAAAAATAATATGAAAAAAAAATCTGTTTTTTGAAAATTCCAACCCCCTTAAAATGCTTTTTTTTTTTTTTTTTATAAGCTACAAGTATTGAAGAGTATGATTTAAATTATTGGTCACCGAACTTTGTGTATACACATTTAGAATGATTATAAATTTAGCAATTACTAAGGTATATCTAAGATTAAAACTCCAAATTGAATGCAGATTTTTTTTAGTTATCGCAAGTGCTCAAATTGTTGGCCATTCTGGTCCGTGCACTGCCGATAATGTGGGGTCGCAAACATCATGAATAATTTGTTTTGGTATTTGGGCGCATTCTCTTTCAATGGTTGCTCTCAATTCATTAACTGTTGCTGGTTTTGTATCATAAACTTTATCTTTAATTACACGGGGCCGATTATCGGCCCCAACTGGTAATGCGAAAAATCCCACGGGGCCGATCATAGGCCACAAAGTTTTCAAATAAGTTTTTATGTTGAATAAAAAAAAACATAAAAACATTTTTTTTTATAAAATTACTTATTATTTTACACTACAGGGAGGTAAACACAAAAAAAATAGATTTTAAAACTTATAAATATTAACTGAGATAAAAAATAAAATATAGACTACTGTTTTTTTTGCCCAAAAATGGTTGGGATTTTTGGCACATTTTATGCAAAATATGCTGGGATTAAAATGGTTATGAGTCCCCATAAAAAAAGTTCATTGGAGCGAGGTCTGAGGAGCGCGGAGGAATTCCACGCTAATCTCTACGTTATCTGTTGGCAAATTTTCATCAAGATTGGCCGTCACATCATGATAGTTGTGGGAAGGTGCACCGCACCATATTGCTGGAAATAAAAGGACTCCTCACGAATAGGTGGTATGATAAATTTCAGCAGTAAGCTCAAGTAAATTGCACTGTGTAAAAGTTTAAACGTATTTTTAGGACACTTATACTAGGTTAGTCAAAAAGTTTTGAAAGCGGAAATGAAAATACATTTTTTTTGGGGGGAAATCACTTTTATTGCTCAGTATAGTCTCTCATAAGATCAATACACTTGGTCCAACGATCTTCCAACTTTGTTGTCCCATCACGGAAGTGACTTTCTGGAAGGCCTGCAAAATACTCCTCTATGACGGCTATAACCTCTTCGTTTGATGAAAAATGCTTTCCACGAAGGAATTTTTTGAGGTGTGAGAACAGCTAGAAGTCAGAGGGAGCTAAATCAGGCGAATAGGGTGGATGCTGCAACGGATTTTTCCATTGTTAAAAAATACACTGACATGTCAACTTCAAATGGCTTGTAAACAAAGAATGAATTGACAGATCGAAATGAAATTTTGAGTACGTTCTTATGAAAGATGAAATATTAAAATGGCGTAGAAATTTTGGTTTTCTACTGCTCCATAGATGTCGCTTTCAAAACTTTTTGACTAACTTAGTATACGAAAAAGATCATGAAAATTATTGAAAGCCAGACAAAGTGAACAATCAAAAACTTGATGTCAAACATTTGTTTGTACATTGAAAGATGAGAAAGTCGAAAAGAAGTATTGCAAACTTCAATAAACAATAAGAAAGAGCTGAGAATGACTGCTGGAAAATCCCAAGTCATGGTGATGGAAGAGTCTGAAAGGAAAAGTCAATGTGATGATATATGGGGGAATAATGAAAGATTGGACCAAGATGAGGAATTCTGCTATTCTGGTAGTATCTTGTCAGGTAATGGAAGAGTTCAGGTAAAGGATATCGAACAGCGTGTAGTAACAGGAACCTAAAGTCGATGGGTAGCTAAAACACATATACTCAAATCGAACAGTATCAAAATCTGCTGAAGTCCACAACATTATTTTAGTACCAACTTTGACATACGTGCATTTAGAATACATTGTAAACTTAAGGCTGATGTATTGAGTAAGATGAGAGCATTCTAGGATGGTTTGGGCATGTGGAACGAATGAATGAAGAAAGACTAACAAAACAGATATCAGGTCTGTAAATATGAAACCGTATTTTTTTTTAGAAAATACACATTGTATGAAAATAAGAAATATTATATTAAAAGTATTGCCCATCGCTAGCTACACATTTTTCCCATCTCTCTGGCAATTTGTGGATGTCACGCCAAAAAAACTGTTGCTCTTTTGAGGCAAACCAATCATCGAGCCATTTTCGTAAGAAGTGAAGCGCTGCTCAGCAAGTGCGTGTCCCATCGATGCAAATAAATAGTAATCGGATGGAGCCAAGTCTGGTGAGTAAGACCCGCATGCGAAAGTATTTGCCGACTAAACGCCTCAATCGTTTCCTTGACCGGTTTTGCTGTGTGCGATGGTGCATTATCATGAAGCAAAATCACTTTGTGTTGCCTCTTTTGATATTCTGGTCGTTTTTCACGCAATGCTCGGTTCAAATCCATCATTTGATGTCGGTAGCATTCAGTATTAACGGTTTCGCCAGGTTTTAAAACCCTTCTGATCATTGTCTTCCGTCCATAGCGATTTGGCCTTGTAGTCGATGTCGCTGGTTTGCTTGGAGTTACCCATGATTTTTTCCCACCTGGATCTTTCCCATAGCTTTCAAACGTATGGAGACGGCTTCTCGTGTCACATTTAATTGATCCGCGAGTTGTTGTTGCGTTTGAGCGTCATCCTCATCCAACAATGCTTGCAATTCGGCGTCTTCCAACTTTCTCGGTGGTCTTCCACATTCTTCGTTTCCCATGTCAAAATCACCACTTTTGAAGTTTTTAAACCACTCAAATCACTGTGATTTACCAAGAGCATGCTCACCGTAAGCTTCGACAAGCATTCCATACGATTCTGCAGCAGTTTTCTTCAAATGGTAACAGAAAATCATTTGTGTCCGCAAATCGTAGTTTTCAGGCACAAAAACAGACATGTTCAACGCTATAAAAACATATGTAGTTGTATTAAACTTGTATTGTGAGTTAAAAGTCTTTGACAAATGTTAACACAAGAAAAAGGCGCCAATGACGCGGTTTGACAGTCACTACATTGACAACTAGAGCCATCTATGAGCAAATTCCGGTTTCATATTTACAGACCTGGTAATACTTATAGAAGACCAAGGATAGTTTGATCAAGTAAATAATATTTTGAAAGAAATGGATGTGGAAGAGGCGAAATATGTGTGTCAAGAGAAAGTTTGGCACTCTATCCTCTACCCCGACAGAGAAATGGCATGATAGTATGTAATAAAGAATATAAAATAAGACTTGTTTATTGGTAGCAAAAAAAACAATATAAGAAGAGAAAATAAGTTACATCAATATAAATATGTTTCATAGGATTCATATGTGTATGAAACAAGGTAAGTCTGATACTATCAAAAGTTCCGAGTCCATTTTGTACGACTCTCCCAATCAGATATCACCTTAGGGTAAAGAAAAGAAATTCGTACCGAGAAATAGATGGTTTTTTAAGCTTACTGCATAAAATAATTGTATGTTTAGTGGATATATTTAACCCTTCCCTTACGGTGATAAAAATGAAACGCGTGTTCCGGTGTTGGGTAGTGAGTACGCGATAAAAAATTAGCGATTTTAAATCGGAAAAATATGAACATTCATAGATAATCCCCTTAATTAATTATAATTGAAGTTAAAAATTATAATAATTGAGATTTATTTGCTGAAAACATTAAAAAACCATCTGGCACCGCTCACGGAACGGGCGTAGGTCTAGTCTCGTTGCCAGCTCAACAACTACTGCGGCGCGGCAGGGTTGGTGGCTAACTCGGCGAATATAGTGTCGCGCTTCCCGCATACTCTTCACCTATCGTCAAGACCCAAGATCGAGGCACTCACAGCGTTTAAATGCGAATTTTTTTCCGATATTCAGAAAAGACTTACGATGTAGTCGATAAATTCTGATTATTATTAATATTATTTTTTAAATCAATGCGTAAATATATTACAGAGGAATACCTAAAATCTTAACCTTGTATTTATAATATTTATAGAGATATTGATGGTTATTTGAAGCAACGTGTAGAAGATACCCAACACCGGGAAGGAAAGATTAAGCAAGATCAATGTTCATGATAATTTTGAAGGAAAAAGTTTGTACCATTTATTTTCCCCATATACATTTTTGAAATCACAGTAAAACCTTTTGAAGGCGCTTTTAATCCAAGTGCATCTGCTTCTTGAATGGGAAAACTTTTAAAATGAGTTTTTCAGAGCAAAAAAGTAACTACACACTTACTTATGTGGTAAAAAATCTTACACGAATATCTCAAGTGAGTTTCTCTGCATCTTGAATGATGATAATAGGGCAATACAATATGTAGGGCTGTTTAATGAGTTGTGTTGTCACTTCATGCAGCCATTTGTAATTGAATCCTCTTGTAAGTAAGAAATGAATTCAAAGTTTATCTTATGTTATATAAATAAAAGCCCGTCAGTTGAAGGTAAATTGTGTTGTTAAAAGGATGTGTAATAATTCCTAGTTTTGAAAGGTAAAGAAAAAAGACATAATAAAGGGTCTTTCAAATTGAGCATTTTTTTAAATTCTTGGATAAAACATAGATGGCGTCGCGAACTTGCCTGTGTCTTGTGACATTTGAGAAGTGTAATGTATGACATTTATAAAAATGGAGTCGTATACAATACAACAACACGTTCAAATTGAGAATTATTTTATGTATTGTAATCTCCGGAAACGGTAATGTTAATGGCCACCAAGATCATGTGATCTGACACCGTTGGACTATTTTCTCTGGGGTTACGTGAAAAGCCAGGTCTATAAGAATGCCCCCCGATCAATTCCTGAGCTGAAGGACGAAATTATTTGCATTATTGGTGAGTTAGAACCGCAATTATGCCAAAATGTCATCGAAAATTTTGACAAAATAGTGAACTGCAAGAAGTGGACATTTGGCGGATATTGTTTTTAGTGTTTAAATGTCGTACATTATACTTCAATGGACAATAAAAAGTTTTTTGAAATCAAAACAAATAGTGTTTTATTCAAGAATTAAAAAAACCGCTCAATTTGAAAGACCCTTTAAATGTCCTGGAAAATTTTATATAACAATTTAAAAGAACAATTCCGATCATTCTTTTCACCTTATTAAATCATTTGAATGCTGAGTTTTGTATTCCATAACACGTCTGAAACCTCCGTAGTTGGTAAGATGCTTATCTCCCAACCCATAAATTGCGGGTTGGAATCCTTGATTTTTTTAAATGGATTCTTTAAAATCTTTCAGGTTCGTCGAAACATGTTGCCACATGGCAATAAGTCCGCCAGGTTGAACTGAATACAACGAAAGTGGAATACAATACAAACCTCACCCTGAAGTTTCGCATTTCTCTCCTAGAAATTTCTTGTGTTGCCCTGATTTCGTACCAGATAGTATTTTGCAGTTCGTCAGTTGTCCATCTGAAGGGCTGCTTGTAAAATTATCTTCACACTCCGATCAGACATTCCATGTGGAAAATGGGTAACGGCCTGCCTCACTGCTTAAACCTTTTGTGGTGTTTGAACGCTGCGAGGTCCACCTGGCGGTTTAATTTTTAAAGTCGAACCTGTGGTTTTGAAATAAACTGTCACTGAATAAACAAATAAAGGATATAGTGTTTCATCAGAGTTTAATTTTGATCTTCCTAATAAATTGATGGTCAAGTTTGGATAATTTTTTTAAAATTTCTAGTAAATAGTTTTTTTAAAATTGATTGGAAACGGTTTTGACTTCATCTATTTTCTACTATTGATTTATTAAAAGAATCTTCAGAGAAATAATTTAAATATAATCGGCTTTGAGATAAAGTTGTTTCAATTTATAGTGACGTTGCATAATTGAATTATCACAATTTATAGTGACGTATAATTGAATTATCACAATTTATAGTGACGTTGCATAATTGAATTATCACAATTTATAGTGACGTTGCATAATTGAATTATCACAATTTATAGTGATGCATAATTGAATTATCACAATTTATAGTGACGTTGCATAATTGAATTATCACAATTTATAGTGACGTTGCATAATTGAATTATCACAATTTATAGTGACGTATAATTGAATTATCACAATTTATAGTGACGTTGCATAATTGAATTATCACAATTTATAGTGATGCATAATTGAATTATCACAATTTATAGTGACGTTGCATAATTGAATTATCACAATTTATAGTGACGTTGCATAATTGAATTATCACAATTTATAGTGACGCTGCATAATTGAATGATCATAATTGAAGATTGTCATTTATGTCTAGGAACCTTGACCAATACTCGACTGTCATAAATGGACAACCAGTATTGAATATATTTGACAGTTATGTTATAATTGGTTTAAAAAAATATTTCTTAAAAATTCAGCTTATCAGTTTGGGGGAATGAGGTCTGAAAAAAGGATTACAACTTGATAGAGAACATAATAAAGATTTACCAGCCATTTGGAACTGACAATGTGGCTTTGATTTTTGAACAGGTGATGCGCAATTCGTAAGCATCTGGTATAAAAAACTCTGCGGTAATCAATGTCTGGTAGCCACTATCTCGAATTAGGGAGGAAATTATTTTAAATATATAGTTATTACTGATTATACACATGCCTTGAAATTTAAAACTCAATTTCACTTGAAATATCTGTCACTCCTACTTAACATGTTTTTATGTCCACAAGGACAGGTATCTTCTTGTATGCCTATGACCAACGTTCCTTCTAATTTTTTCATTGTGTGTGCGGCCCAACAACTTATATGTGCAAGAAAAAAAGAGGGAAGTGCGCAAATATGCGTATTCATGCATAGATAAAACTAAATAGTCAACATAATGCACCACGAAATCATGGTGTTTCCATGTTCCGCACACATCTCAAAGGAAAGGAACCTGAGAACCCATCATAAAATATCAAATAAAATATATAGTTGCGCAAAACAAAATATGGTTACAAGTTCCTTTCTTTGAGATGTGTGCGGACAATTTTTAACAGATTTGCGGCCGCACATGCGCACACCTTAGAGGGAACATTGCGTATGATCAAGATGGATACAAGAAGATACCTGTCCTTGTGGAGTGTTTCCCATGGGATGCCTCCCCAGTTCAGGACCGGTTACTGCTATGAGAGCTTACACAAAGCTTTCTAGTATAGCTTTGTGTTTAAGTTTAGAAAAATGAACTCTTAAAATTATTTAACAAAAACACAAGAATAGTGTTTGTAGCATTGAAAAAACTTTGGAATGTATATAGCACTATTTTTTAACTTAAAAAGTCTTCAAGTAAAACCATTACGGAAATCTCCAGGAATCAAACCTACATAGAACTGAGAAAGCGTGCTAATCATAACTCCAAGTTATTTAAGTGTTTTTAAAGCTACTTTTAAATCTAAAGTAGCATTCTAAGGAAAAAGTGGTAATGGAACTATACAGATGCTCTGAGATCATTTCCCTGATGCAGTTTTGTAAGTATTTGACGAGTTCTGTTGATACACAGCTCCCAGTTCTTAATAAAGTCAGTTGAATTTTTTCATTCAAATATTGCATTTGTGTAGAAATAAAAATGAAAACAAACGGTAACTTTCTTTACTTTATTATCAAAATAATTACACATATTTTATAATGTATTTTTTTTAAATAAATATAAATTAAAACGAAATTTCCAGATTAAATAGCTAAAAAAGATTTTTTACAATGCTTGCATTTTCACCAAGCAAATAATCTATGAAAAAAGTCAATTAACAAATACATACTAATCAACAATGTCTTTAATGTTTGATTGATAATAATTGGAATTTTAGCGAATTGTCTTCATTAAGTAGAATAATAAGGTAATTAAATTGTATATCTAACAAACAAGCGTCACTTCATAAGGAAATATTCAATAAAGAACTAAGTGTATAATTTTGGTTTTGTGGATAGTGCAGAATTAATACTCGGATCTTCCTATGATAAATATTTGCTTTTTATTATCTTTTTATATCCATACATTCTCTTAGATCTTCATTTTTATATCCATACATTCTCTTAGATCTTCATTTTTATATCCATACATTATCTTAGATCTTCAGATGGATTGAGACTGAGCAGAAAGAAAACGAGAGTATCTGTACCTACCATTCGACAACACAAATGCTGTCACTCCCGTAATGCAAATGGATGGAGAAACATTACCAAATTGTGACTCCTTTAAGTATCTTGGGTCACTCATCCATAGCGATGGAGGATGTGCAGCAGATGTAACACATAGAATTAGTGTGGGATGGATGAAGTTTAGATCAATGACGGGAGTTCTATGTGATCTGAATATGCCAGTAAAGTTAAAAGGAAAAGTATACCAAACGATTGTCAGATCCGCACTCCTCTATGGCTCTTGACTAGAAACTGCTGAAATGCGCATGCCAAGATGGTCAGCTGGTGTGTCCCGAAGAGACAAAATAAAAAGCTCACACATTCGTGGAAGCCTAGGTGTTAGAGACATCAACAGTAAGATGGAGGAGAGGCGATTGAGATGGTATGGGCACGTTGGACGCAGAGCACCCGATCACATTGTGAACCAGGCAATCTCCATGGATCTTTCTCGAATAACAATCAGAGGAAGACCAAAGAATTCATGGGTGGTGCAAAAAGATAACCTGATGCAGAGGCACGGCCTGGGGGACGTAGTCCGGGACAGAAGAGCATACAACCTGAGGACGCGGAGAGCTGACGCCAACAGTCTTCGCAGACAGTGAGTTGGGATGCAGCCAGGGAGATTTTATTTTTTTTTATCCACTTTGAGATCTTTTATCCACATGAAGATACATACATTATCTTAGATCTTCATTTTTTATATCCATACATTCTCTTAGATCTTCATTTTTATATCCATACATTCTCTTAGATCTTTACCATTAGCTCAATTTCTCCCATTGGTAGATATTTTATTCAAAGTATCTTTTCTATTCGGTGCATTATTCAATTTTAAAATTGCAATTGAGAAAGATCTAAACTTCTCTGTGCACGGTGATATTATTTTTAAATTATTTATTCCAACAGTTGATTTTATATAACATTTAAAATGTTCAAAAAAACAACCTACAATTCAGGTAAATTTAAGTAAGTCTATAATAACATCTCAATAGCATGTATGTAACACATTTATATTTTATTGCTAAAATTATAATTGCTCGGAATTCATGGTTTAGATTTTTTTATTGAGAATACCAATGCTATTTAAATTCTATAAAATAGCTATGCTAGTTTTTCTCGATACAACTTTAGCTTAGATTTTGACAAGAGTAATTAAATAATTATTGATAAATAATTTGATATACTATGATCATATTAAAAATGCATGTGGCTGTAATTTCTCTAAGTCCTTTTAAAAATAATCTTTCTACTTAGCAATTTCATTTATCATCACTTTTACATGTTAAAAAGTCTGAATGAATGAATACATTGTAATTTCACAGCACTAGAACATTTCCAAATTAAAATAGAAAAACATATTGTAATTTGTTTTATCAAACACGATTTATTCCGTGGAAGCCTAGGTGTTACAGACATCAACAGCAAGATGGAGGAGAGGCGATTTGGTATGGGCACGTTGGACGCAGAGCACCCGATCACATTGTGAACCAGGCAATCTCTATGGATCTTCCTCGAATAACAACCAGAGGAAGACCAAAGAATTCATGGGTGGTGCAAAAAGATAACCTGATGCAGAGGCACGGCCTGGGGGATGTAGTCCGAGACATAAGAGCATACAACCTGAGGACGAGGAGAGCTGACCCCGACAGTCTTCGTAGACAGTGAGTTGGGATGGAGCCAGGGAGAAGAAACATGGGTTATTCCACTTTTTTGTAACGGTAATAACCCTACCGGTTTCAAGGCACTTCAAACAATTTGTGCTCCCCTGACGATGAGGTGAAAGCTTTGAAACAGGTAGGGTTATACCGTTACATAACAAAAAGTGGAATAAACAGTGTTTGATAAAACAAATTACAATGTCTTTAAACCTCCACAATGTTAATGCCTTAACTATAAACAATATAGAAAAACATAGATTTTTTATGAATTTCCTATAAGCAGTATATTACGTGTATGTCCCTTGGACCTAAGAATAATTCCTAGTTCTTGAGCACATACATTCAAGTACTTTGTTACAGAATTAAAATTTAATCTAAAATTTATCAAAAATATTGATTGTATTTTTACAGCTTTTTGATTGCTCATGAATAACTAAATAAAATAATTTTGTTAAAATCAATTAGTTGCCAACATTTTGTCACATAATTATAATAACCCTTTATATTATAATTCAAGGTCCATTCACTCATCCTCGTTTCATCCTGAGCCAAAATCAACGGTACATTTTTGAGCCGGAAGCATGTGGTGGATGGAATGTGGTCACATGTCAGAGAAACAACCAAATTAATATAACTAAAGAATTGAAAAATGTTTGACCGAGGTGTGCGGTAACATTAATCTTCTGAATTAACTAAATAATAATTTCACAACTCGGACAGTGGGAAAAGTAAAAATTAAAAAAATATATTATATGCATCAAAGCTTATGGATATGTGGCAGAACTGATAGCGTAGTAATAAAATCTAACGGTTATGGGTGTAAAGGCAAAATTGCGGTGGACCGGGCATGTGATACGCAAGGGCGATCACAAACTCTCAAAACGCGTCTTGTGCGGGGAAGTGGTGGGCAAGTGAAGGGTTGGTGGGCAGAGCAAACGCTATAAGGATAGTCTGCGAGAGTCGTTTACTTTTTGCGGGGCGCCTGAGGACTGGGAGCGGGTAGTTCGGGACCGTGAGAGGTGGAGAGCCGTATTTTTTCGGGCTGATGGCGTCTCAGCGGCTAGACATATGAGAAACAGTCTGCACGCTGCGAACATGTGTCAACATGGCCAGACGGCTCAGCAGGGTCCATATGTCTGTGGCATTTGCGGGAGGGAGTGCGCATCCAGGATCGGGCTGTTCTCTCGCAGAAGATCACACGATCGACGTGGGAGAACGGTTCGTGACTGACGTTGGAGTGGCGAGGGGATCCTCGACTGCGAGGCCCGTTAATGATGATGAATAAAATCTAACAAAGGTTTTTCAGACATTTTTATTCAATTAAAAATGGCAAACTTTCTAGAATTTGAAGCCAATATCTCCCACTACACTCACCCATTTCAGACTCGGCCAAGATATACTATATAACACTCGGCCTATCTTTTGCTACAGATGGAAGTTGCATATAAAAAAGCGAGTATTGCTTCTTGATACTGATATATTTTTTTGAGTAATGAATCTGTCAACTTATTTTTAACATTAATTGAAAAATTCATTCATCACAAATATTCAATAATTGAAGAGTAAAACTCATTAATCACTCGAGAGCCAAAAATACATAAAGAATTATAAGAAAAAAATTGCACATTTTCTACAAAACGTTTTATTTGTGAAAAATAAAAAAACATACAAATTATATAAAGTTATTTTTATACTTTGAATTTACATACAGTTAAACCCCCTTTTTACGTTTTTGAAGGGACTGATAAAAAAAACGTAATTCGAGGGAAAACGGTTAGAAAAAAAATTATTTTTTATTTAGATAATCACGCAAATCGGAAAACTTTTTTCAATCGATTCGCGATTTTTTATTATCATAGCCAAAGTTGTAATGGGTATCACCAAATCACGCGCGAGCGAAACACGTGAACCAACGTGTTTATTCACTTTTTCGAGAATTTTTCTTTTCTCTTGAATCGATAATGTTTTTCTTTGCCGAGACATTATTTGAATGGATTCAACGAAAAATTAAAAGAAATGAAAAAAAATGTAAATTGACACACGAAATACACGACAATTGAAATTGTATGTATACGACCGACATGTTTAAAACACAAGCACAAATTGACCTGCCTATACAGTCTGCCTGCCTCAGATTCGCTAAATTTCCCACCAATTGCATCGTATTACAAGACTCGTGTAACCTTGACCATGAGCGCTGCAGATGCAGGTGCACACGTGTCTATAAATAGAAACAACATATTTCTGCTTCCTAATATTCATTTCAAATATTTTAAATCGTCGCGCATTTAATTAAATATATTCATAAATTGATTTGCATTTTAAATATTTCAAACGTAAATTGCGGAAAATAAAAACGTACAAGCGGGTACTTAATGTATTAAAATAAAACGCGATTGTAAAAATTGAACGCAAATAGCGGGAAAACGTGAATTCCGGCCACGTTAAAAACGGGGTTTCACTGTACCATATATGTCATATTGTCGCTTGTTGATGAACTGTTTTTCCATAAAAAAAATGAAAAATCAAAAACATGGTTGTTATGTAGTTAATGAGTTTTACTCTTCAATTACAGGATTAACTACATTTAATTCTTAGATCGCAATACAAAAAAAAAATTAAGTTCATTTTGTTAATTCTATTATATATATTCAACATTTTATAATAATTATAAAAGACAAAGATAATAAATATGGTTGTTTCTATACATTAAAATGGTAATTTTCTAATGTGAAATGCGGAATTGTTTCTCACAACACATAACATAGTCAGAAGAAGTCAAAACACCACACCCTGTAAATTATTCAATATATTTTTCTTACATCTAAATATTTTTTTAAATTTTATTCCTTTTTTTTGTACAAAAATACAAAATAATTTTTTATACAATAAAATATACACTACCCGGCGGTAAGTAATACACATCGGGTTTAAGAAAGAGACTGTCGGCTATAATCGGCTAACTTCTGCTTTGTAGAGCGTCGTCTCTGTCGTCGCACGATGCGCTAACAGTCCGGTATCTAGAAAGTGACGAAACACTTGTATGAATGACAGAGACGACATTCTAAAAAGCTGAAGTTAGCCGATTATAGCCGACAGTCTCTTTCTTAAGCCCGATGTGTATTACTTACGACCGGGTACTGTACTATTATTAAACGGGAATATGAGGTCCAATTCACTTTCTGTGCAATAATATCTAAACTGACAATGTTCAGATACTGAAGCTTAGTATTTAAAAAGCACTTGTAGACTTTATTATGTTGTACGAGCGTCATCTAGAAAGTAAGGTTACAAGGAAATTTTTTGTTTCGAAGTTGGGGGATCCTAACGGTCAGTTTGTTTGGTCCCGCGTGTTTGTCGGTCATTTTTTTCAGTCACAGTAAATTCTTCCGATGGAGAGGTCATTGCACGCTCTCGCCACCTCCCATCTGTGCGAGATGCGTGTGATCATCTGTTTTTTGACTTTGCAGAACAATACCGCCGCAAATATCCATCGGAAACTCGTGGAAGTTTATGGTAGTGATGTGATGAGTCGACAACATGTCACAAAGTGGGTTAGGTTGTTCAGAGAAGGCTGTACTGATACGACGAGGCAAGGCAGTGATTTCTGATGAACTTGTGCAAAAATTGAAGAACAAGTGCGAAATGACCGCCGTGTGACGCTTGACGACCTTCACGAAGAATTTCATGACATTTATCGAAGTCTCCTTGGTAATATTGTGTCGGAAAAACTTGGTTACAAGAAGTTGTGTGCGAGATGGATGCCCAGAATGCTCACACCGGAGCACCGTCAAAATCGCGTGACCGCCGCGCGTGAATTTTTGGATCGTTTTGCACAGGATGGAGAAACTTTTCTGGACTCTATCGTGACGGGGGATAAGACGTGGGTGTGTCACTACACTCCAACAATTTTCCAACGATCAGGAGGTCGAGGAAGCTGTGAAGAAGTGGCTGAAAGAGCTGGCGGCGGAGGTCTATGACACTGGCATACAAAAGTTGGTGCCCCGACTACAGAAATGTCTCGATCTCGACGGCGATTACGTTGAAAAATAGTTTAATATATTTGTGAAGTATCCTGTGAATTTCAATTAAATACAAGCATTTTTCGATCCTACATAAATGTTGTAACCTTACTTTCTGGATAACCCTCGTATATCAAATGTTTCAACTTTATGAAACTCCATATTAGAATATTTAACAATAAATAACTTTGTTAATCCACTAATTAAATTAATCTCCACTACATGTGTTTCTATCTCCTATTCAGAGGGGGAATGACGCCGCCTAATGTGATTAACGTAATTAGATTAACAAAGTAATGTATCGTTGAATATTTATTGTGTTAATTTCTAGACCTTGTTTTCATCATTTTACAATAGAAACATGAACTGAGAAGGAATCTCCAGCATTGTTTTTCAATTCCTTTGTAAAACAAGTTTGGATATTGACTAAAAATTTAATTTACGTTATATAAGAAATTTCTTAGTAGAAAAAGAAATAATTTTGAACAATGTGTCAGAATTTTTCTATTTTAAACATAAGTTTAAATCAGAGTACTTAAGTTGTTTTTAATTCACTCGTCTTGTGCCTAGTTTTGTTACTTTATAATAAAAAACCTCGGCAATTCTCCGACGGACAAATTGAATAAAAGAAAATGTGCTAAATAAGATTGTGTTTGAAGCCAAACCTTCACATCACGGTTGTCTTTCATCAAATATTATAGAAGCTTTAATAAGTTATAACATTATAAC
This sequence comes from Odontocerum albicorne, assembly GCA_949825065.1. Taxonomy (NCBI): domain Eukaryota; kingdom Metazoa; phylum Arthropoda; class Insecta; order Trichoptera; family Odontoceridae; genus Odontocerum; species Odontocerum albicorne. The sequence goes on from OX463838.1 coordinate 964,885, forward strand.
AAGCTCTCGTGTTATAAAGACCAGACATAGTCTTAAATATATGGCCACGTTTCTATGTATTCTTATATTAATAATCTGAATCGAATACAGCCATCGACCGATGCTCTTCAGACTTACAGACTCGGTCGTGATTTTATTCACTTTTGAGTTTGAGGCATCGGTCTGAAGCCTAAGGTTACGTAAGTCCCGGGTATGTCTGTATATGATGAAAACAGTTTGCTATCATTGGCTTCAGTGTCAACTTGAGTATCTGTGTCTATAAAACAACCTAGAGCAATAGGTTTTCATAAAACAACCTAGAGCAAATTAAAAGGGCCCAACTCACAACTGAACCCCACGTTAGACGACAAGCGTCGACAAATGGATAAATTATTTCTGGACAAAGCTAGTTGAGTGTTGAATTGCATCGTGAAGAATCAAATGCCCTACAAAGAAAAATATTATATTTTTCAGGACAAAAAGAACAGTTACGGCGCAATATTCTATATAAAGGGTCTTTCAAATTGAGCGTTTTTTTTTAATTCTTAGCTAAAGCACAGATGGTGTCGCAAACGTACCTGGGTCTTGTGCCATTTGAGAAGTGTAATGTAGGACATTTATAAAAATGGAGTCATATACAATACGACAACACATTCAAATTGTTGAATTATTTTATGTATTGTAATCTCCGGAAACAGTGATGTTAATTGGCCACCAAGATCATGTGATCTGACGCCGTTGGACTATTTTCTCTGGGGTTACGTGAAAAGCCAGGTCTATAAGAATGTCCCCCGATCAATTCCTGAGCTGAAGGACGAAATTATTCGCATTATTGGTGAGTTAGAACCGCAATTATGCCAAAATGTCATAGAAAATTTTGACAAAAGAGTGGACATCTGTGGAGCTGCAAGAGGTGGACATTTGGCGGATATTGTTTTTTGTGTTTAAATGTCATACATTATACTTCAATGATCAATAAAAAGTTTTTTGAAATCAAAGCAAATTGTGTGTTTTATTCAAGAATTAAAAAAAATAGAATTAAAAAAACCGCTCGATTTGAAAGACTCTTTACAAGCATTATATAAAAACACAATTTCTTAATCTACATTTGTAGTCTGACGGGGTTGATTCACGAGTAGTTGGTTTAAGAGAGCGTTTCCATGTGGCAGTGGCGAGAGTTAGATCTTCATGCCGGTGTCCAATTGCAGAGCCTGCTTCATAAGCTCGTAGGTGGAGAAAGACACGGCCACCATGGGGATGGCGCGCAGGTAGTTGATGCTCATGCCACGGTACAGCCCCTGTACCACGCCATTCTCCTTATAGATCAGGCTAAGTGTTTGGACCATGCCCATGCTGAAATTATAAAATACATATTGGTATTTTTTAAATATTGTCTCTGGCTGACTGAGTTGAAATTAGTTGACCATTGAGTTGAAATTCGTTCGGCAATAAATCATTATACCAGGTGTGTACCTATGAAACCAGAATTTGCTCATAGATGGCTCTAGTTGTCAATGTAGTGGCTGTCAAACCTTTTCATTGGCGCCTTTTTTTGTGTTTACATTTGTCAAAGATTTTTGACTCACAACAATGCAAGTTTAATACAAGTACATATGTTTTCATAGCGTTGAACATGTCTGTTTTTGTGCCTGAAAACTACGATTTGCGGACAGCATTGATTTTCTGTTACCATTTAAAGAAAACTGCTGCAGAATCGCATCGAATGCTTGTCGAAGCTTACGGTGAGCATGCTCTTGGTAAATCACAGTGCTTTGAGTGGTTTAAAAATTTAAAAGTGGTGATTTTGACGTGAGAAACGAAGAACGTGGAAGACCACCGAGAAAGTTTGAAGAGGCCGAATTGCAAGCATTGTTAGATGAGGATGACGCTCTAACGCAACAACAACTCGCGGATCAATTAAATGTGCCACGAGAAGCCGTCTCCATACGTTTAAAAGCCATGGGAAAGATCCAGAAGGTGGTAAAATGGGTTCCACATGAACTGAATGAAAACCGAAAGTGACAGCAGGAAAACTGAAAAACCACTTGCGAAATGCTGCTCGCCAGGTACAAGAGAAAATCGTTTGTCCATCGAATTGTGACTGGCAATGAAAAATGGATATATTTCGAGAATTCTAAGCGCAAAAGATCATGGTTAACTCCAAGTAAACCAGCGACATCGACTGCAAGGCCAAATCGCTATGGGCGGAAGACAATGCTCTGTGTTTGGTGGGATCAGAAGGGTGTTATCTATTATGAGCTGCTAAAACCTGGCGAAACCGTTAATACTGAACGCTACCGACAACAAATTATGAATTTGAACCAAGCATTGCGTGAAAAACGACCAGAATATCAAAATAGGCAACACAAAGTAATTTTGCTTCATGATAATGCACCATCGCACACAACGAAACCGGTCAAGGAACCAATTGAGGCCTTTAGTTGGCAAATACTTTCGCATGTGGCTTACTCACCAGACTTGGATCCATCCGATTACTACTTATTTGCATCGATGGGACACGCACTTGCTGAGCAGCGCTTCACTTACGAAAATGTACGAAAATGGCTCGATGATTGGTTTGTCTCAAAAGAGCAACAGTTTTTTTGGCGTGGCATCCACAAATTGCCAGAGAGATGGGAAAAATGTGTAGCTAGCGATGGGCAATACTTGGAATAAAATATTTTTTACCATTTTCATACAATAAATGTGTATTTTCTATAAAAACAATTCCAGTTTCATATGCACAGACCTGATATTTGTTATACTCTTCGTTCCATTAGGAAATGCTTCCATCCAGGTCGGTCTGCAATCTGACACTCTACATTCTCCTGGTTTGCTTTAAGCTAACAATTCCAATCTCCTTATCATAAGACTAATGGATGAACTAAAATGGACATCCGATTCATCAAGTCCCTATAGTACACCTCTTGGTCAGCTACCAGGTGACATTCTTAATATACGACCCAACCTCCTCTAGCACCTCTCCAATATAGTGGTGGCTATAGTCTGCTGCTGCGTTCCAAGATGAGCCGTCTCATTTGTCACATGGTAATACTACTTAACACTCGTCATTCTCCTAATGCCATGTTTACACGAGTTTAGTACTTGTCATTAGTACGTATCGTTCGTACTAAGCTGCCTAGTGGCAACAAACATATTAGTACTAAGATTAACTAATGCTCAGTACTAATATGCTTGTTTACACGTGGATACAAGTGCGAGTGACAAGTACTAAGCTTGTGTTAACATGGCATAAGGTATCTATTCTCAAAATTGAGGCATTTTTATCTCGGGGTCTCACTAAAATGCCAAGATTATGAGTGTTAAAGTAATAGAGATAGGTTGTAAGCACCTAATGATCTTCATTAGCACCTCTTCCTTTTCCTGCGACATGAACAAAGGCTTGTTAGAAAATTAATTTCAAAGAAAACTAAAATAACCTTCCTTTAGAAATTAGAATATTTTATCTACAAGTAATGTATTGGGTGTTAACATAAGTTGTGTCCGTTTTTTCCAATTTAAAAATGAGCACCAAAAGTAAAACAAAATGGTAAAGGTTATACGTCATTCGAAAGAAAATTTTCTGCTCTACAAGATATTGTGTTTGCTTTTACGTTACATATATTATTTTATTTGATTACAAGCCTTCAAAATGGAATGTCAAGTAGACGAAAGTGAGCATTTTCGACACCTCCTTCTGTTTGCATTCAATCGAGGGAATAAAGCTGCCAAAGCTGCTCGCGATATTTGCGAAGTGTAAGGTGAATATGCTATGAATGAAAGGACAGCTCGTCGATGGTTTTTGCATTTCAATTACGGTAATTTCGACCTGAAAGACATGGAGTGTTCCGGACGACCAGTGGACTTCGATGAGGACCGCTTAAACCGTATTATTCATGAAGATCCCCTTCAAACCACCGTATAATTGGCTGAGCAGATGAATTGTAGTCACATGACTGTAAATCGCCATCTTAAATCAATGGGAAAAGTCCAGAACTTCGGCGCTTGGGTTCCACATGTTTTGAGTGAAAACAACAAAAATCAACATTCGACAATTTTTGCTAGTTTGCTCGCGCGTCATCGAGGTACGCATGGCCACAAGCAAAGGTTGCTTTGCCGCATCATTACTGCTGATAAAAAATGGTTTGAAAATGGTGATGAAAAATGTTTGAAGGGGATCTTTATGAATAATATGGTTTAAGTGGTCCTCATCGAAGTCCACTGGTCGTCCGGAACGCTCTATGTCTTTCAGGTCGAAATTATCATCTCTGAAACGCAAAAACCATCGACGAGCTGTCCTTTCAGTCATAAAATCTTCACCGTACACTTCGCAAATATCGCGAGCAGTTTTAGCAGCTTTATTTTCTCGATTGAACGCGAACAGAAGGAGGTGTCGAAAATGCTCACTTTCGTCTACTTGACATTCCATTTTGAAGGCTTGTAATCAAATCAAATAATATATGTAACATAAAAGCAAACGCAATATCTTGTAGAGCAGAAAATTTTCTTTCGAATGACGTATAACATTTACCATTTAGTTTTACTTTTGGTGCTCATTTTTAAATTGGAAAAAAAACGGACACAACTTATATTAACACCTAATATAATTTTTTTAATGGCTAAAAAAAATAAGAAATAAAAAATTATAATGTAAATGTGTTTTTTAAGCTACATATAAATAATTATACAGTCAAGTTTAGTGTTGTATAAAAATGAAAGTTAAATTTTATATATACAAGAGTAAATGTCGATGATTTTTACATGTGATAAAAATAAATTAAGTAAATAAAAAGTGTAACCCTTATTTGTTTACATGTTTTTTAAGTTTATTATATGGATTAGGAAACTTGCACTACATTTGATTTCTTTAAACAGCAAAAAAAATGATGCAATACAAGTTTATTCAAAAATCAGGAGACCAACTTTCATAAAAAAAATCGCGAATTCTAGGATCACTAAAAAAACAACATGAATTTGCGTGGCACTTCCCAATGGCTGAGAACGTCTTAACCATTTTTTTAAATTGTAAAAATAATGTAAGTTGTCAATATTAAAGCACAATAACATATTTAACGGTAAAGGAAATTACAAAAAAACATATATTTTTTGATAAACTTCCTGCCCGGTATTCCACGGCGGAGCTTTTCAGAGAGTATCGGGTCCTGAACATAGCCAATTTGCATCTCAAATCTATTCTCGGGCACTACCATCGAGAGGAAGGGAAGATGCAGACTCAGCGGAGAAACATGACACGCATGGCAACTGATCAAATGTTCACCATCCCTAGAGTTAAAATCTCTTTTGCCCAAAGACAATATACTTATTTAGCTCCCATTACATACAATGGCGTGCCGAATTCAATAAAGGCAAAGGTAGAAAACCATTTAGACAGTCGATCGGAGCTTGGTTGTTATTGCGGCAGGATTTTGAGTACTTGGGCTTTCAGGATGAATGACGTGTGGAAAAGATTTGTGTGGGCTCTTGAGTGTGGGTTTCTTTTTGTTGTTTTATATTTGTATTTCTGTATATTTTTATGATTGTGTGCGGTTTATTATGGAATGAACATTTTTGGTCTTTCTGTAGCGATGATGTGTGAGGAGTTTGATTTCGCATGATGTTTCCAGTTGTAATTGAGTGTCACTGTTTGTCAGATTGATGAGAATGTGTAACGGGGTTTTGTTTTTGTGTAATTGAAAATCGGAAAGAAGTATCGATTTATTTTTTCATGCTAAATGTCCTCAGTGTGATACAGGCAAAAGCCTAGTTTACTGGGGACACGACAAATGAAAGGCAACAAACCCAGATCCATTAAAATTGTATGTCCAAATTAAATTACCTGTTGTTTTTTCGCAAATTATGTATATTTCTTGTCATGTGTAATAAATAAAAAATAAATAAACAGATTGACTTGTTTATCGGAAGTATGGGGAAGCCCACCAAGAACCAACCTGCAGTTGGTTTTCGGTGATCTCCCACATACGATAATAATCTTGAGTTATTTCGATATTGAGTCTTTGAATATAGAGGGAGCCCTGGGAATTTAATAGCTCGCCGGTGCGTAATACACTGGTCGCCCTGCCATCAGGACCGGCTATCACATGGATCTGAGATTTGGGTGGAAATTTTCGCATTACTAGAATTCATAAATATTTTTTGGCAAAAATGGTGGCCGTCTATAATGACCTGTAAAACCCAAGCACTCCAATCTCGCCGCCATTTATGGTCATTTTCCTGTAGCTTTTGTGTCAATTGAATTTTATACGGATAAGAATGCAAATCTTTTTTGATAATTTTTAATAAACACGATGGAGACATTCCTAATTCTTGTGCACGGCATCGATGAGAGATGCACGGACGTTCACCAACACTCTGCCTCACTGCATTAATCTTTTCTGGCGTACGTTGACTACGTTGTCGCCCAGACTTTGCTTTATCTCCCAGTGTAAGCAAATTTTCAAAATTATTCAATACACGCTGAATGGTTGACTTGCTTGGCACATGATTTAAATAAAATGTTTTAATAACTTCAACACGTTGTTGTGGAGTTAGATGATTCATAATAAATTGTTATCGACCATTATTTACGACTGTCAAATATGAACTGACAAATGAAAGCCAAATCAAAATGGCGGCCAAACAAAATTGGCCTGGAATATAAAGCGCATCCTGTATATATCGAAATTGCTTCTGTACCAATAGATTGTTAAACAGGCGAGCCATGCTATTATTTAAAGAACTTTGGTATTGATTTTTTATGATCAATAAAGCAAAAGTTAAAAAGCATATAATATGATTATTTTTATCATAAATAATTACAGTTGCAAAAATGTTAAATAACTTAAAACAAAGAACACAACTTAATAAAAGTTCTACAATCATTGTAAGCAAAAATGCAGTAACTATTGTACATATGAAATAAAAAGTAAAATTTGGTTCAGTTTTAAATCTACGCTATTATTTTACACAAAATAATAACTAATTCACATTTTAAATCAATATTCGACAAACATGTATTTATTTCTATGTTTAAAATACTTGATTTAACAATAAAGACAATTTTGATTGACATTTTGACAAATACAGTCACTGATATTTTGCCTACAACAAAATAATAATTAACAGTCCGTACTAAGTTAGCAAAAGTAATTTTTCAAATTAAGTAAGAGGTTTTAAAAGAATCAGAAATATTTTTTATTTACATATAAAATTACAAACCTTCTGTAAATGGCAAAAAGTAGAAAACCAGAAGAAGACATGAAAAATAAAAGAAAACATGATATATATAAAACACAGATACATCACCACATTGTTTTCAAGTCAATATACAGCTTTTTACCTCAGCGGAAAAATTCACCCACCACTAACTGAGAATATTAGATACATTGATGTGTCCATATAGTATAAAAAAAAAACACTTGTGTTAAAATAATTTCACAAAATATAAAGAGTGCAATTATTTTGTAAATGAAAATATGTATTTACATTTTATATTTAACATATTATAGAAAAATCTGATAAATATATGATGTATAATCTAGCAAAGGTCTGAATGATAAAGGAGTCATTGTAATTGATTTATTATATTGGGTGTTAACATAAGCTGTGTCCGTTTTTTCAAATTTAAAAATGAGCACCAAAAGTAAAACAAAATGGTAAAGGCGTCAATACGTCATTCGAAAGAAAACTTTCTGCTCTACAAGATATTGTGTTTGCTTTTACGTTACATATATTATTTTATTTGATTACAAGCCTTCAAAATGGAATGTCAAGTAGACGAAAGTGAGCATTTTCGACACCTCCTGTCCGTGTTCATTCGAGGGAATAAAGCTGCTCGCGATATTTGCGAATTGTGCGGTGAAGATGCTATGAATGAAAGGACAGATGGTAGATGGCGGTATACAGTCATGTGACTACAATTCATCTGCTCAGCCAATTCTACGGTGGTTTGAAGAGGATCTTCATGAATAATATGGTTTAAGCGGTCCTCATCGAAGTCCACTGGTCGTCCGGAACGCTACATGTGTTTCAGGTCGAAATTACCGTTTTTGAAACGCAAAAATCATCGACGAGCTGTCCTTTCATTCATAGCATCTTCATTGTACACTTCACAAATATCGCGAGCAGCTTTGGCAGCTTTATTCCCTTGATCTTGTAGAGCAGAAAATTTTCTTTCGAATGACGTATAACCTTTACCATTTTGTTTTACTTTTGGTAATCATTTTTAAATTTGAAAAAAAAAACGGACACAACTTATGTTAACACCTAATATATAATATAAATGTTTGAAATTCATAGAGGAAGAGGTAGACAGAGGAAAGAGTGAAAGGACATAGTAAGAGAAATTTTAATTGAGGGATAGGTAAGGAATATAAGAAACAAAAGAGCATGTATGTGATGGTATGTATGTATAACCTAGTGGACTTATATTTCTTCTTCTTCCTAGTGTCATGTCAGGTCCCCCTAATGTTGACTATCACCTGAGAGTAGGCATCTTTGTCCCCGGCAGCCCGAAAATAATCCCAACGCCCCTTATGCCAGTCTAATCACGTATATTGCGGAGCCAGGAGATTTGCCTCCCGCCAACACCTCTTCGACCCACTATTTTGTCTTGGATGATCAGGTGCAGTAATCAGAACACCTTTCGGATTTTAATATTAGTCAGCAACTCTCTATCAACTTGGGCTCTTTGAAGAACCCTTGTGTTGCTGACCATATCCGTCCAGGGTATCCGTAGCATTCTCCGGTGTATCCACATTTCGAATGCTTCCAGTCAGTTCATACTACCAACTTTGAGGGTCCACGATTCCACTCCATGCAATAACACTGACCAAACGTAGCATTTGACTAACCGTTGTCGAAGTTTCAAGTTTAGATTATCATCGCAGAATACGCTTCTCATTTCATTAAAAGCCGCACGAGATGATTCAATTCTGCACTTGACTTCGGTGGACTTATTGCCATGTGGTAATTTTAAGATGTTAAAAAGATCTATGTGAAAGACCAGACTGGATCTCTTTTTTGGATTCTATCGAAAGTTAAACCCAAAAGCTACAGGTTGAATATCTGCTGCTCTACCAGCTGGGCTTAAAGCTCAAATACACACTGAAGCAATGGCTCCTCTCTCAGAGCATTGCTGACTTTGAGAGAGTATTATTGTAGATTAGGAAATAGTGGTGGGGATTTTATAGTAAATGGGTGATTATACTTGAATACAAAATTCTTGATATTTATACATCATATACATACATATACCAATATTATGTGTGGTTATTTTTTGTTTGTGACATGTTGTTTTTTCTTTTTTGTTTATTTAACTGAAAAAGTGTGAATTTCATATATTTCTATACTAAACAAAATGTAGCATGGTCCCTGTGACGTTTCACAAATTTGCACCAATAAACCTTGATTCTAATAAATAGCAAGTTATTTAGGTAAATACATTACTTACAACTAACAATAATGACAAATTAATACATCTTGTTACAAATTAGCAAAAATATGCCAGTTTGTTAAAATCAAATAATATTTGGCGACGTTCGTCAAAAGTCACTACGTTAGTCTGCATTGGCTAGGGAATTACAGGAATTCCTAGTTAGTCAGCTAGCGGCTCTAATATATCTGAGTATAGCAATGAAGCATGATGGGGGAAGGGGAAAATGTTTTTTTATATAACTATTGAAGTGTTATTATATCTTTCCTTGTCACGTAAAAGAAAATAAATAAATAAAATTATTTTTATTTAGTAAGAAAATGACGGAAAAATAAACACTACAAGATTAGTTAAACACCCGACTTCACGCTGAACAGCGAGAAGAAACCCTACAACACCACATCCTCGCTTGGACCGTGAAGTTCTATAAAAGTCAACAAAATCACAGCAATCCCTTAGTCGCTGCCCTTGGGGCTTACGAGAGTAAATCTGACCTACCCTTCCGTTATAAGCACAAGCTCCCGAAGCATTATCTGTTGCCTGACTAGTCCACCTACAGTATTAGCTGGGACGACCAAGGTCTGAGTGAATGTGATGGAATGCAAGTAGCCTGAACGAGTGGACTTGCTTTTGCTAAATAATTAGTTGTAAGCATTGTTATCTAGTTATAAGTAGTATATAGGTGTTAATTATTTCTAAGAAATCATATGTTAAGATTATAAAAAATAAAAATAAAATGACATGTAGGAAAATAAGATGAAGTAAGTTCATAACATAAATGATAATATATAAATAAGATTAGTTAAGTAATAAATGTGTATATAGGTATAGCCTTGACTAATATTTGTACAATATATTACTTTGTTTAATAAAAAAAAAAATGATATTGAAACTGACATTTTAGTTTTTGATATTTAAAAAAAAAACTAGAAAGCTAAACTTGTGCAGTTTAAAATATACCTTCAGGATAATACAGTTAAATACACATTGAATTACATGACAATTAAATAAAAATTCCTGATAGATGGCGGTTAAACAAGGAAAAGCATCAAAATCCAATAGTTATCAAGTAACCTAGTGTAGAAAGTTTAATTATAAAAAAGAAAAAAGAAATAAAGTAAGCAGGTACAGCGAAACCTGTGGGGTACGTTAATATTTCCTGAGCCTGAGGTGTGATTTTCCTTCTTATCTCTAGCACATGGATAATTCTTTTGCTTCTTGAGGAGCATTCTCACGAAAATAGTGCTTCAGTAAGGACTGATCATCAATGATTAGTGTAATGATGGAAACATTTTCTTTTCAGATTTTTGTATTCATCAAAAATAGTTCAGTGAACATTAATTTACAATAAATTATATTCATGTTTATGTATTTTTCCATACTCTTGGTGAAGATCTTCCGAGTAATCGTGCAAAAATTCATTAAGTGACAACATTGTGGCAGAATTTTCGACGGACACCTTAATTTAAAGGGGTATATGCCAGTGTCAAGCTGTGTAATAATTTAATTTAAAGGGGTATATGCCAGTGTCAAGCTGTGTAATAATTTAATTTAAAGGGGTATATGCCAGTGTCAAGCTGTGTAATAATTTAATTTAAAGGGGTATACGCCAGTGTAAAGCTGTGCAATAACTTAATTTGAAGGGGTATATGCCAGTGTCGAGCTGTGCAATAACTTAATTTAAAGGGGTATATGCCAGTGTCAACTTAATTCAAAGGGGTATATGCTACTGTTAACTTGTGTTCACTCTATAAGACTTTGTTAGTGCGCTTTCATAGTGAGGCTCTATGGAGTTATGGTATGTATGTATGTAAAATATTGGAAATTATTTTACATACATACTCGTACATACCATAACGACATTTCCTGTCAGGGTAGGCAGAGAAGACAGAACGCCAGACATTCCTATCTCGATATACATCCTTAGCCACTTCTATGCCCATATAACTTCAACAATTTCTCTGACTTTCTACGTTCCCTTCTTTCAAAATATTATCATTCATTTGATCCAACCATACTTACCTTGGTCTTCCTCGTACATGCCTTCCACTCATATTTGCACAGTATTTGTTTTTTTAGACTTTCTTCATTCATTCGTACCACATGCGCCTCACTATGCCTTCATTCATTCGTTCCACATGTCCAAGCCATCTCGTTATGCCTTCATTGATTCGTTCCACATGTGCCTCACTAGGCTTTCATTTGTTCCACCCATTTCGTTATGCCTTCATTCGTTCCACATGTGCCTCACTATGCCTTCATTCATTCGTTCCACATGTGCCTCACTATGGCTTCATTCACTCGTTCCACATGTCCAAACCATCTCGTTATGCCTTCATTCATTCGTTCCACCCATTTCGTTATGCCTTCATTTATTCGTTCCACGTGTGCCTCACTATGGCTTCATTCATTCGTTCCACATGTCCAAACCATCGCGTTATGCCTTCATTGATTCGTTCCACATGTGCCTCACTAGGCCTTCATTTGTTCCACCCATTTCGTTATGCCTTCATTCGTTCCACATGTGCCTCACTATGCCTTCATTCATTCGTTCCACATGTGCCTCACTATGGCTTCATTCACTCGTTCCACATGTCCAAACCATCTCGTTATGCCTTCATTCATTCGTTCCACCCATTTCGTTATGCCTTCATTTATTCGTTCCACATGTGCCTCACTATGGCTTCATTCATTCGTTCCACATGTCCAAACCATCTCGTTATGTCTTCATTCATTCGTTCCACCCATTTCGTTATGCCTTCATTTATTCGTTCCACATGTGCCTCACTATGCCTTCATTTATTCGTTCCACATGTGCTTCACTATGCCTTCATTCATTCGTTCCACATGTGCCTCACTATGCCTTCATTAATTAGTTCCACATGTCCAAACCAACGTGTTCTTCTTCATATTACTTAGCACACCAGTCTTAAGTTCACATTCATCCTTAATCACTTCATTCCGTATTCTGTCATACATTGTCACCCCATATATTTTTCTCAATGCACACATTTCTACAGCATTTATTTGGCTCTTCTCTGTTCTCCAAATTATATTTCACAGTAATAATCTAAATTAACTTTAAAAGTTAAGACTGGATTTAGTAATAGAAAATTCTGATAATTTTGCTCATTGCTCAGCCAATGGAAGCAAAGGAAACGTTGTGAATTATAAGATTCGACGGAATAAGAACAAAAATCACATTGTGGATTATAAGATTCGACAGAATAAGAACAAAAATCACATTGTGGATTTTAAGATTCGACAGAATAAGAACAAAAATCACATTGTGGATTATAAGATTCGACAGAATAAGAACAAAAATCACATCCTTGGAGCGGTTAACGAGTTGAGCAAAAGAGTAAAAGGGAAAGAGTCCTGACCCGAACTTCTCCGTGTGCGGGCTCATGAGGGCCAGCTGCATCCGCCTGCGGGTCACGTCCAGTGGGTAGGACACGGACTGGGCCACGGCGCCAGCAAACCCGCCGCACAGCAGTTTAGCAGGAATGGACAGCACCAAACCACCTAGAATGATCATCTCTAATGTAAGTTATCACTATATGTACTCGAGAAAATGTAGGATGGTCCCTGTGACATTTAAAATGTCATGTCTCAAAGGGATGGGGTAAAATAGTTTTTTTAACCCTTCCCTTACGGTGATAAAAATAATACGCGTGCTCCGGTGTTGGGTAGTGAGTACGCAATAAAAAATTAGCGATTTTAAATCGGAAAAATAAGAACATTCATAGATAATCCCCTTAATTAATTATAATTGAAGTTAAAAACTATAATAATTGAGATTTATTTGCTGAAAACATTAAAAAACGCTCACGGAACGGGCATACGTCTAACCTATTTGCAAGCCTAGAAGCTACTGTGGCGCGGAACGTCAGTCGCATACCCCGGCGCTTACGCCTTTGCTTGTGACGTTGAGACAATTCAGCTCCTCGCAATTCAGTCTAGTATGCAAGAGTGAGATGCGAATATAGTGTCGCGCTTCCCGCATACTATTCACCTATCGTCAAGACGAGGCACTCGCAGCGTTTAAATGCGAATTTGTTTTCGATCTTTACAAAACCCCTCGATGTAGTCGATAAATTCTGATTATTATTAATATTATTTTTTAAATCAATGCGTAAATATATTATGGAGGAATACCTAAAATCTTAACCTTGTATTTATTATATTTATAGAGATATTGATGGTTATTAGAAGCAACGTGTAGAAGATACCCAACACAGGGAAGGAAAGGTTAAACAAATCGAATCGATTTTTATAAATCGAAAAATTGTTTTTCTCTAAACTGACGTTTTAATTCCCAATTTTCACTATGCTGATTTTCTAATGTATTGTATGATTTGTATCTATCTTTAAATAGGCCAAGATCCACTATGAATTAATACTAATTACGAACATTTAATTTTAGGTATAAATAAATCGAAAATCCAATTATCGTATACCCCATCCCTAGCCAATGCAGACTAACGTAGTGACTTTTGGCAAACGTCACCAAATATTATTTGATTTTAACAAACTGCGACATTTTCGCTAATTTGTAACAAGATGTATTAATTTGTCATTATTGTTAGTTTTATGTAATGTATTTACCTAAATAACTTGCTATTTATTAGAATCGAGGCTTATATTAAAGTTGATAAAATAATTAAAATTACTGAACGTCGTTACAAGGTTGTATTGGGGCAAATTTGTGAACTGTCGCAGGGACCATGCTACATTTTCTCGAGTATAATAATTATTTAAACTTTGGATAGTTAACCATTTCCATACCAGGCATGGAGTAGGTGGTGGTAACCTATTCGCCAGACTCTTTTCGACATTTAAATTTTTCATTTTAAAAAGTATTTAAAGCGCTATAATAAGTAAAAAGTTGTCCGACATTCTGTTACGTTTTATGTCTGTTTTTGACAAAATTCAATGATTTTTTTACTGTTTCAAAATTTAATTCAGAGTTGTCACTATGTGAAGAAATATGAACTATAATATATAACGCAATGCACAAACTTTCAATCTTTGTATATAACATAAATACTTTATATACGAGGGTCATCCAGAAACTAAGGTTACAAGGGCTCCTGAGGCTGGGGGATTTTTTTTGTTTCAAATTTGGTGCACCTGGCGTGTAGGGGGGTCCTAACGGTCAGTTTGTTTGGTCCCGCGTTTTTGTCGGCCATTTTGTTCAGTCACAGTAAATTCTTCCGACGGAGAGGTCGTCGCGCGCTCCCGCCAATTCTCGCCCGAGCGAGACCCGCGCGGTCATCAGTTTTTGACTTTGCAGAACAATACCACCGCAAATATCCATCGGAAGCTCGTGGAAGTTTATGGTAGTGATGTGATGAGTCGACAACATGTCACTAAGTGGGTTAGGTTGTTCAGAGAAGCAACGCAGTGATTTCTGACGAATTTGTGCAAAATTTTTAAGAACAAGTGCGAAATGACCGCCGGTGACGCTTCACGAAGAATTTTTTGACATTTCTCGAAGTCTCCTTGGTGATATTGTGTCGGAAAAACTTGGTTACAAGAAGTTGTGTGCGAGATGGGTGCCCAGAATGCTCACACTCAGGACCGTCAAAATCGCGTGACCGCCGCGCGTGAATTTTTAGATCGTTTTGCACAGGAGGGAGAAGCTTTTCTGGTCTCGATCGTGACGGGGGATGAGACGTGGGTGTGTCACTACACCTCAACAATTTTCCAATGATCAGGAGGTCGAGGAAGCTGTGAAGAAGTGGCTGAAAGAGCAGGCGGCGGAGGTCTATGACACTGGCATACAAAAGCTGGTGCCCCGACTACAGAAATGGCTCTATCTCGACGGCGATTACGTTGCAAATTAGTTTAATATATTTGTGAAGTATCCTGTGAATTTCAATTAAATACAATAATTTTTCGATCCTACATAAATGTTGTAACCTTACTTTCTGGATGACCCTCGTATAATCACAATAAAATTAATATCCTTTACCTGTGTTTCGGTCAAGTTTAGAACATGTATAATGAGGAATGTACTTCATACAGAGGTACTTGAGGTGCTCAAAGCAGTAGAAGGAGAGGCCCGCGTAGGGCACCATCCCCATGAGCGTGGGGAGGAAGCCGCGGTACAGGGCACGGACACCGCCCTCCTGGAAGCACCAACATCAACCATCAATGTGGTAATAAAAGATTTATATATTCGTATAAAATTGGATAAATTCAATTTAACAGTTTTTAATATTCATATTTTCACTATCTTGGACCAATTTCTCTCCAAGCACAAAATTTTCCATTGCAGTTAGTATATTGCAAAGATTGAGCAATCATTATGGACATTAGAGTGAACTTTTTTTATCTCATCCTGAACATGCACAATATATAATATAAAGTGGATTATTTTTCTATAATTTACTTGCATACACTTGTTTCTTTTGGGAAATGTAGAGAGGACATAATTCACCACCTTTCTGTCTATGCACATTGTTCTTGCTTCGTCCACATTCATAAATCTTGTCAAACATACTGTCCAGTTTCTCATACTTGGGAAGATACACATTTAAATTTGTTCCTTACGTCAGGACGATCCTCAGTTTCTCGTGGATGTATCCAATGTATCTGGCCATGGGATCTTTAATGACAAACTTATTGTAATTGATGCGGATGCCATCTGGATCAATCACCAGTTCACATTTTGTGGTTCTACGATGATATTTGAGTTAGTAATTTCCAAAGCGATCTCCACTCAGCCTTACATAAGTTCATCTTTGAACGGATAGGTTACTCCGATCTAGTGGTGTCAAATTATAGTTTTGCTGCATTCAAAGTTTTCTAATCTGTTTGAAATCCAGACCTTAAGCCGCTTTGCTAGTACATTTACTTCTCCCTGGCTCCATCCCAACTCACTGTCTGCGAAGACTGTTGGGGTCAGCTCTCCTCGTCCTCAGGTTGTATGCTCTTCTGTCCCGGACTACGTCCCCCAGGCCGTGCCTCTGCATCAGGTTATCTTTTTGCACCACCCATGAATTCTTTGGTCTTCCTCTGGTTGTTATTCGAGGAAGATCCATGGAGATTGCCTGGTTCACAATGTGATCGGGTGTTCTGCGTCCAACGTGCCCATACCATCTCAATCGTTTCTCCTCCATCTTGCTGTTGATGTCTGTAACACCTAGGCTTCCACGAATGCGTGAGCTTTTTATTTTGTCTCTTAGGGGCACATCAGCTGACCATCTTAGCATGCTCATTTCAGCAGTTTCTAGTTGCCTAGAGTAAGAGTTATACATCGTCCAGCATTCGGAGCCATAGAGGAGTGCGGGTCTGACAATCGTTTGGTATACTTTTCCTTCTAGCTTTCACATATAACTCCCGTTATTGATCTAAACTTCATCCATCCCACACGAACTCTATGTGTTACATCTGCTGCACATCCTCCATCGCTATGGATGAGTGACCCAAGATACTGCTATAGTTCGTAAATTCTAGGATGAGTCCTGTGACAGCTCACAAATTTGCCCCAATACAACCTTGTAACGATGTTCAGTAATTTTAATTATTTTATCAACTTTAATATAAGCCTCAATTCTAATAAATAGCAAGTTATTTAGGTTAATACATTACATAAGGTTGTATTGGGGGAAATTTGTGAGCTGTCACAGGACTCATCCTAGAATTTCCGAACTATAGTACATTTACTGTACTATAAGTAATTTTCCTTCACCCGTGATGTTGAATCTTAAGTCTATCATTTAATTAAAACCAGTAAGTAATTTCTTCTTTATTACTACGTGATTTAACATTCAAATTTCATGACTACAAGTCAGAGCTGGTTTCAGTTCATCTGCTAAATTCATTAATTTTTGTGATACACTTTAACAAATTTAAACTTTTAGTCCCACGGGGCCGATCATCGCCCCCCAACTGGTGTATGCGAAAAATACCACGGGGCCGATCATCGGCCTCAAAGTTTTCAAACAAGTTTTTATGTTGAATGAAAAAATATATAAATAATTTTTTTTTATGAAATATGAAAATGACTTATTATTTTACATTCTACAGGGAGGTCTCCACAAAAAAAATTAGGTTTTAAAACTAAATATTAACTGAGATAAAAAATAAAATATAAACTGATCTTGTTTTTTCCAAAAAATGTTTGGGATTTTTCGCACATTTTATGCAAAATATGCTGGGATTAAAAGGGTTAAATTGATAGTTCTGAAATATTGAAGAGGAGATAACATTGTATTCAATTTTATTAATGAGGTCTTTAGGCTTAGAATCACTTGAGTAGACACGGAACTTTTGGTTCGTCATTGTACATATTGGCAATACCACCCTCCCCATGTGAAAAGGCAACAATACTTGCACACATCTAGTACGTGTATCTTTACTAGATAAACTTTTATCAGTTTCAGAACATTTTTTTCCTGGTACCATCGGGAATCGAACCCGAAAACCCCAGGTAGAAGTCAAGCATCTAATCAACAAGGCAAGTGAGTATCTTACGGTCCTGAAGATGGTGACGGCGGCATGCGTGATGCCCGTGTAGCGCGTGTCGCCCACGACTTGGAAGGCTAAACGCGCCCGGATAGTGTCCAGCGGGTACGTGAGCGCCACGGCCGTCACCCCGGCTCCTGCCCCCGCCACAAACTTGTCCGCATTGCGTGGCAGCCCTAAGCGAGCCAAGTACTGCAAAAAACAAACATATTCTCATTGAATATTAATAAATATTTATTTATTTGTTATCATCAACAATACACGGCACCTTACAATATTAAAAAAAAAAGAAAAAAAGTAGCTAGTGTTTCATTCTTTACCAAGAAAAATAATATTGGGTGTTAACATAAATTGTGTCCGTTTTTTTTTTCAATTTAAAAATGAACACCAAAAGTAAAACAAAATGGTAAATGTTATACGTCATTCGAAAGATAATTTTCTGCTCTACAAGATATTGTGTTTCTTTTTACGTTAGATATATTATTTTATTTCATTACAAGCCTTCAAACTGGAATGTCAAGTAGACGAAAGTGAGCATTTTCGACACCCACCTTAAACCATATTATTCATGAAGATCCCCTTCAAACCACCGTAGAATTGGTTGAGCAGATGAATTGTAGTCACATGCCTGTATACCGCCATCTTAAATCAATGGGAAAAGTCCAGAAGTTCGGCGCTTGGGTTCCACATGTTTTGAGTGAAAACAACAAAAATCAACGTTCGACAATTTCTGCTGGTTTGCTCGCGCGTCATCGAGCTACGCATGGCCACAAGCAAAGGTTCATTTACCGCATCATTACTGGTGATGAAAAATGGTTTGAAAATGGTGATGAAAAAAAAAATCTTCATGAATAATATGGTTTAAGCGGTCTTCATCGAAGTTCACTGGTCGTCCGGAACGCTCCATGTCTTTCAGGTCGAAATTACCGTCTTTGAAACGCAAAAACCATCAACGAGCTGTCCTTTAATTCATAGCATCTTCAGCGTACACTTCGCAAATATCGCAAGCAGCTTTGGCAGCTTTATTCCCTCGATTGAACGCGAACAGAAGGAGGTGTCGAAAATGCTCACTTTCGTCTACTTGACATTCCATTTTGAAGGCTTGTAATCAAATAAAATAATATATGTAACGTAAAAGCAAACACAATATCTTGTAGAGCAGAAAATTTTCTCTCGGATGACGTATAACCTTTACCATTTTGTTTTACTTTTCGTGCTCATTTTTAAATTGTAAAAAAAAAACGGACACACAAAATCAAATCTATTTTGCGATATTTTAATCATCATACCTTAGAAGTATAATGATTAATGCTGTCATATTTCTGTTGTAAATTTAATGCTGTCATTAAAAGTGTCGATATGTGCTAAGAACATTTGCAACTGTCTATCAGTGCTGAAGGAAGAAAAATAGTGTTTATTTTATCAAAAAATCACTTAAGATAAAACAATTAAAAATTTACATCACATTACTCGTCAAGATTTCATCTTAAACTTATACGAACATCACAATCATTGGAAACAAGCGAATAGTTTGTTTAGCATGCTAGTAATGTCAGAGATATACGAGTAAGTAAATTAAATGACAATAAAACTGTTGTAGGAATGTGCCAATAGTGCGGGTGTTTGTAGATAGCAGATGGACGGTATCTAAGTATAGTCCATTGACTCGGCATCTCACAGGTGTCGCTAATGAATGGAACTGTAAAGATACCATTAGACCTCCACGAGGCAGTCATTAGCCGGCCGTGTGCCGTGTGTCTTCTGTCCGACTCAGCTGTGTCGCGCCACACTCCGGGGGTTTATAATTAGATGGGTTTATCTCCAACTCTAATTATTAATTACTGTTTCAGATTTTTCACAATTTATAATGTATGTATAATATATTATAATACTTTATCTCGAATAATAACAAAAAAGTTAATGGATAATTAAATGCGATATATCATATGTAAATGTGAGTAATGCATAATTGCGAGTTGGAGAATTCTGCTATTTAGGTAGTATTTAGGGATATTGAAGTGCTATTTAGGGATATTGAAGTGCTATTTAGGGATATTGAACTGCTATTTAGGGATATTGAAGTGCTATTTAGGGATATTGAAGTGTTATTTAGGGATATTGAAGTGCTATTTAGGGATATTGAAGTGCTATTTAGGGATATTGAAGTGCTATTTAGGGATATTGAACTGCTATTTAGGGATATTGAAGTGCTATTTAGGGATATTGAACTGCTATTTAGGGATATTGAAGTGCTATTTAGGGATATTGAAGTGTTATTTAGGGATATTGAAGTGCTATTTAGGGATATTGAAGTGCTATTTAGGGATATTGAAGTGCTATTTAGGGATATTGAACTGCTATTTAGGGATATTGAAGTGCTATTTAGGGATATTGAAGTGTTATTTAGGGATATTGAAGTGCTATTTAGGGATATTGAAGTGCTATTTAGGGATATTGAAGTGTTATTTAGGGATATTGAAGTGCTATTTAGGGATATTGAAGTGCTATTTAGGGATATTGAAGTGCTATTTAGGGATATTGAACTGCTATTTAGGGATATTGAAGTGCTATTTAGGGATATTGAACTGCTATTTAGGGATATTGAAGTGCTATTTAGGGATATTGAAGTGTTATTTAGGGATATTGAAGTGCTATTTAGGGATATTGAAGTGCTATTTAGGGATATTGAAGTGCTATTTAGGGATATTGAACTGCTATTTAGGGATATTGAACTGCTATTTAGGGATATTGAACTGCTATTTAGGGATATTGAACTGCTTTTTAGAGATATTGAAGTGCTATTTAGGGATATTGAAGTGCTATTTAGGGATATTAAACTGCTATTTAGAGATATTGAACTGCTATTTAAGGATATTGAAGTGCTATTTAGGGATATTGAAGTGCTATTTAGGGATATTGTAGTGCTATTTAGGGATATCGAACTGCTATTTAGGGATTTTGAACTGCTATTTAGAGATATTGAACTGCTATTTAGGGATATTGAACTGCTATTTAGAGATATTGAACTGCTATTTAAGGATATTGAAGTGCTATTTAGGGATATTGAAGTGCTATTTAGGGAGATTGTAGTGCTATTTAAGGATATTGAAGTGCTATTTAGGGAGATTGTAGTGCTATTTAGGGATATCGAACTGCTATTTAGGGATATTGAAGTGCTATTTAGGGATATTGAAGTGCTATTTAGGGATATTGAACTGCTATTTAGTTCAATTATTGAACTGCTATTTAGAGATATTGAACTGCTATTTAAGGATATTGAAGTGCTATTTAGGGATATTGAACTGCTATTTAGTTCAATTATTGAACTGCTATTTAGAGATATTGAACTGCTATTTAAGGATATTGAAGTGCTATTTAGGGATATTGAAGTGCTATTTAGGGATATCGAAGTGCTATTTCGGGATATTGAAGTGCTATTTAGGGATATTGAACTGCTATTTAGGGATATTGAACTGCTATTTAGGGATATTGAACGGCGTGTAGCTATAGGAAACAAAGTCAACGGAGCACTGAAACATATATACTCAAACCACACAGTGTCAGAATCTGCTAAAATGATTGTATTAATATGTCATTATTGTTAGTTGTAAGTAATGTATTTGAACAAGATGTATTAATATGTCATTATTGTTAGTTGTAAGTAATGTATTTACCTAAATAACTTGCTATTTATTAGAATCGAGGCTTATATTAAAGTTGATAAAATAATTAAAATTACTGAACGTCGTTACAAAGTTGTATCGGGGAAAATTTGTGAACTGTCAAGGGATCATGCTACATTTTCTCAAGTATAGGTGTGTGCATGTGGAAGAGGTTAAGGATGTGTATCGAGACAAGATAAGTCTGCCGCTCTGTCCTCTCTGCCTACCCCGGCAGGGAGATGGCGTGATGGTATAAATGTGTAAATTACATTTCTGACTGCTTAATTTGCAATACCACTTTTCGGTTACAAAATGACATTTTCCATAAATCTTAGATAATTGATTTGTAGACACCTAAAATAATGTAATATTGAACAAATATGTTCAGCCTTTAAAGGAGTGATTATCGTGTGTGCTAATGACGGTTACCAAAGCCGTTCTTCACGGCTGGCCTGTTTGCTTACCCACGCTGGGCATATTGTTATGTGGGACCTGTGTAAAGAACACGGAGTTGAGTAAAAGTGACAACAGTACGAAGGACACAATATGTGAATGGACTAAGCTAAGTTTGATCAGCAAATATTGAACGAATACAATTTTTTAAAAATCAAAGTAATTCAATTCATTGTATTAGGTGTTAACATAAGTTGTGTCTGTTTTTTTTTCAATTTAAAAATGAGCACCAAAAGTAAAACAAAATTGTAAAGGTTATACGTAATTCGAAAGAAAATTTTCTGCTCTAATTGATACTGTTTGCTTTTACGTTACATATATTATTTTATTTGATTACAAGCCTTCAAAATGGAATGTCAAGTAGACGAAAGCGAGCATTTTCGACACCTCCTTCTGTTCGCGTTCAATCAAGGGAATAAAGCTGCCAATGCTGCTCACCATATTTGCGAAGTGTATGGTGAAGATAGTATGAATTAAAGCAGTGCTCCGCAACCTTTTCTCACCTACGACACACCAAAATTCTTCCTAGAATTCCGCGGCACACCAAAAGCTAAAATGTATAGATATTAAATTGATACACAAATTTTACAATAAATTTTTGTTTTTTATTTGAAAAGTATACATACGTAAAACTATAACATTTATTTTTACGCAACCTTAATTATTATTATAAAATAATAATTAATTAATGTGATACCTGCGCTTGTTTCAATACAAAAGTTTTATATTCGGCTCGATTTTTGACAGCGCAACCCGAAGTTCTCGGTCAAGACCTTTTAAGCATGACCGCTTATCATTTTTAATTAATACAAGAGTTGAAAAACTTTGCTCACATAAATATGTCGTCGAAAATGGGAGTAGTGTTGAGATTGCTTGGTCGGAAATGCGAGAATATTCTTTTTTAACGTAAATCCAGAAAACATCTAATGGAACTTCAGAGAAATGAAGTTTTAAAGTCATGTCATTATTTAAATCTGTGAATTCCTCTCGAATTTGCAGAGGCGTAGAATTTATTGCATTGGTTGCAAGAGGATTTCGAATCCAATCGTATTGTTCCGTATTAATGGAATAAAAATATTGATTAAATACTTAATGAAAAATTGTAAAATGTCAAATACATTGAATTTGACCGCGGCACACCTGTATCCAGCTCACGGCACACCAGTGTGCCACGGCACACCGGTTGCGGATCACTGAATTAAAGGACAGCTCGTCGATGGTTTTTGCGTTTCATATACAGTAATTTCGACCTGAAAGACATGGAGCGTTCCGGACGACCAGTGGACTTCGATGAGGACCGCTTAAACCATATTATTCATGAAGATCCCCTTCAAACATTTTTCATCACCATTTTCAAACCATTTCCATCACCAGTAATGATGCGGTAAAGGAACCTTTGCTTGTGGCCATGCGTAGCTCGATGACGCGCGAGCAAACCAGCAGAAATTGTCGAACGTTGATTTTTGTTGTTTTGACTCAAAACATGTGGAACCCAAGCGCCGAACTTCTGGACTTTTCCCATTGATTTAAGATGGCGGTATACAGTCATGTGACTACAATTCATCTGTTCAGCCAATTCTACGGTGGTTTGAAGGGGATCTTCATGAATAATATGGTTTAAGCGGTTTGTTTTACTTTTGGTGCTCATTTTTTAATTGAAAAAAACGGACACAACTTATGTTAACATCCAATAATAGGTTAGTCAAAAAGTTTTGAAAGCGACATCTATGGAGCAGTAGAAAAACCAAAACTTTTACGCCATTTTAATATTTCATCTTTCATAATAACGTACTCAAAATTTCATTTCGATCTGTTAATTCATTCTTTGTTTACAAGCCATTTGAAGTTGACGTGTCAGTGTATTTTTTAACAATGGAAAAATCGGAATATCGTGCAGTGATTAAATTCTTTGTTTTGGAAGGTTTATCGGCTACTGAGATCCATGCGAAGATGGTGAAAGTATTAAAGAAGTCTTCTCCTTCATTTCCAACCGTTCACCGATGGGTTTTGGAGTTTAAGCGTGGCCGTACAAGCGTTGAAGACGATCCACGCTCAGGACGTCCAAAAAGTGCACCAACACCAGAAATCATAGCGAAAATACAGAATATGGTTTTGGAAGATCATCGATCTACTGTGGATGTGATAGCTGACACCATAGGCATCTCACATGGAACAACATGGCATATTTTGGCTGAAGTTTTGGGTTTCAAAAAACTGTGTGCACAATGGGTGCCGCATTTGCTAACAATGCAACAAAAACACGTTCGAATGCGACTTTCTGAGCAACATTTGGAGCAATTTCGAAAGATAAAAAGGATTTTCTGCGTCGATTCATCACTATGGATGAGACTTGGGTCAACCACCATGATCCTGAATCAAAACAAGAGGCTAAAGAGTGGTGTGAACCAGGCACTTGGGCTCCGAAGCGAGTTCGTGTCCAGAAATCGGACAAGAAGGTGTTAGCGTCAGTTTTTTGGGATGCAAAAGGAATTTTATTGATAGATTATCTCCAAACTGGTAAGACAATCAACTCTGATTATTATTGTGACCTTTTGGACCAGCCGGATGAATTTTTTTTTGAAAAAAGACCCGGTTTGCAGAAGAAAAAAATCATTTTTCATCAAGACAATGCACCTGCTCACACAGCTCAAAAAACCATCGCGAAAATCAGTGAATTGGGATACGAATTGTTGCAGCATCCACCCTATTCGCCAGATTTAGCTCCCTCTGACTTCTGGCTGTTCTCACACCTCAAAAAATTCCTTCGTGGAAAGCATTTTTCATCAAACGAAGAGGTTATAGCCGTCGTAGAGGAGTATTTTGCAGGCCTTCCAGAAAGTCACTTCCGTGATGGGACAACAAAGTTGGAAGATCGTTGGACCAAGTGTATTGATCTTATGGGAGACTATACTGAGCAATAAAAGTGATTTCCCCCCAAAAAAACTGTATTTTCATTTCCGCTTTCAAAACTTTTTGACTAACCTAGTACATCAAAAAGAAAATCAATGTTATTTTATAGAAATGTAGAATCGAGTACTAATCATTGCATCGGACGTATGCGTCACCATAAAATATGTTTGACATATTTTCTTGTTATTTGGTATTGTTTGATGTACAAATTCTTGTTTGATGTTTTGTATGTATAATTTCATATGTTTGTTGATGTAAGTTGCTGTGTCACGACCGTAATGAAATGTTCCTTATGCGCGGCCATCGTGCGAGATAGTATCAAAAGTCGGCCGGCCCATGCATGCGAAAACGTGCGAGAAATGTGATATCTCGCAAGTCATTACGGCATGCACGGGCGAAAACAGGCGCTTACGAGTATACGAAAGAAGAAGTATGAAATTAGAGCGTGTTCTAATTTTTTTTAATATTTACAACATATTGATTTTCATAGCCTAGTTGGAAAGACGCTTGTATCCCAGCCCGGGGATTACAAGTTCGGTTCCGTTGGAACTTAGATTGTTTAATTAAAGTTTCAAGTGAGATGTCTCCACTGTATCTTCCGAATCTGTGTCCGAGCGATGTTCCTTCTGAGAGGAGTAGAGTTTTGAGGTCGATTTCTTTTTCGTATAATAAATGGGTTGTTCCAAATTAATCCAATAGGGAGGTGTATTATACTAGAGCATTAGCCGTTGCTGGTCCTGTGGTGTGGAATTGTCTGCCTCCTAGTATCTGAGACATGTATGGGTGGCTATAACAGGTTTAGGAAGTACTTATAGACAATCCTCATTGGAAGGACTTATCAAAATTTATAAGTGAGTTCGACTCTTGAGTCAGAGCGCCCTTGATGAGAGTTAGCTCTCAAAACGGCGCTATATACGAGGCATATCCAGAAACTAAGTGTACTGAATTTTTGTAGGTTACAATTTTTTTTATTTAAACAAAAAAATTACGTGGTTACCGTAGTACATATGTAAGCTATTTTTCGACATAGTCGCCATTCCTATCAATGCAGGTGGTGAAGCGGGGTATCAAATTTTTGATGCCTTCCTCGAAGTAGTTTCCCGCCAACCCCTCCGTCCACTTCTCCACCTCCTCATTTACTTCCTCGTCGGTTGAAAACCTTTTTCCACCCATGTGCAGCTTCAGGGAGGTAAAGAGATAGTAATCTGAAGGTGCTAGGTCAGGGGAATGCGCGGGATGGTTCAGGACATCCCATTTAAACGAGGCGAGCAGTTCCGTCTGTCATTGTCGTGCAGCAGGCAGACTCCCTTTGTCAGCATGCCTCTCCTCTTGTTCTGAATCGCCCTCCGCAATTTTTTTAGGGTCTCACACAGTATCTTGCAGAGTTGATGGTCTCCCCTTGGGCCATATATTCAATTAAAATTATGCCTTGACAATCCCAAAACACGGATGCCATGATTTTCTTTTCTGAAATTGTGGTTTTGAACTTTTTGGCGGAGGTTGAAGAGGTGTGACGCCACTGTTGAGACTGCCTTTTGGATTCAGGCATGTAGTGTGCAACCCAAGTTTCATCTCCAGTAACGATGGAGCGGAGAAATTCATCTCCATGGAGTTTGCAGCGCCTCAAAAACTCTTGCCCGGCCTCCACTCGATTCAACTTGGCGGGAGATTCGATTGACATTTTTTACGAAACATGTTGTCGCGTCGACACTTCTCAACGTACTGACCTCGAACCGGTCTCGTTGCGAAGGGGAAGGGTCAGGCTACACGGAAGTGTAGCCAACATGTCGAAAATAAAATCCATCCGGTCGTGAGAGCCTCAGTACACTTACTTTCTGGATACGCCTCGTACATTGTCCTTTTATTATTTTCATTATAAGTCTGGTTTTCACTTAAAGCTTCTTTAACATTTCCCTTCCTGTGCTGAAAATATCCGCGCGTTCCGGTGCTGTGTATTCGATTAAAAATTAAATTAAAAATGAGCGATTTAAAATCGAAAAAATAAGAATATTCATAGCCAATCGCTTAAATTAGTTGAATTTGAAGTGAAAAGTGATAATAATTGAAATTTAATTGCTGAAAACATGAAAAAAAAACATCGGCCGACGTTCAAAAAACGGGCGAAGAGACCACCTCAAATGGATACCCGCGAACTACTGAAGCGAGAGAAGCGAGCGAACTGAGATTCTATTTCTTGCGTTCCCATATACCGAAGTAGAGTGAGAGTGAGACGTGAATAACGTCGCTTCCTCACTCATAGCGGTTTTTTTAGCATGAATATACCTACGTCACACACTGGCACACGTTCGATTGTATTGGTGAATTTATTCCCGATTTTCACAAAATATCTCTGATGTGGCCGATAAGTGCTAATTATTATTAATATTATTTTTTTCATTCAATGCGTAAATGTATTACGGAGGAATACCTAAAATCTGAACCCAGTATTTATTATATTTATAGAGATATTAAAGTGTTTAGAAGCAATGTGTACTAGTTACACATCACAGGACAGGAAGGGTTAACATAGTTCTCGTTGGATGGTAAATGTTGCAATATGGCAATAAGCCCGTCGTGTCGTACTTTATACGACGTGTGCGATTTCGTAGACTTTTTTTCGATCGTATCTCACAGTTCGAAAAGTAAGAATTGAAAATAATAAACATTTAAAAAACGAGATATCCAATACTTTACTTTTATAACACAAGACCATTGTTGTAATTCTCAAAAATATTGTTATCTGGGTCATGGTCATTCCCACGTATGTTATCTCCACTGCTCGGCTCACGTGATGCAGCGCTCCAATCTCACTTATCAGGGATCTCACTATAGTATCTCCCAAAGGTCAAGCACCAGCTCTGAGACACGTTTTTTTGCTACAATTTGCATACAAAACGCCTTAAATGGGGATTGCATCATCTACAGCAGTGCTCCGCAACCTTTTCTCACCTGCGACACACCAAAATTCTTCCTAAAATTCCGCGGCACACCAAAAGCTAAAATATATAGTATAACGCATGCGCATGAGTCTTTAGCGACGCGCATAAGGGTAATTTTTCTTTCTCTATGACTAATTTGGTGCGGCCATGGTGTGTACAAAGCACACTACGCAGTTTTCAACAGTTGGCACCAGGCGCTGGGGGACCATTGAAAAATTATTTAGTTATAATAATTATTCTGTACTACATTTTGAAAAATAGACAATATTATGAAAATTAATTTGTCATTGTGTATTAAATACATAATGAAAATTTTTAAAATGTCAAATACATTGAATTTGACCGCGGCACACCTGTATCCGACTCACGGCACACCAGTGTGCCACGGCACACCGGTTGCGGAGCACTGATCTACAGTACTGGTAAATTGAGAATTCAGATGCTTAGCTAGGTTTTTGACGCCCTTGGCCAATGCTTGATTTTGGCGCCATTTTCCTAAAATTATCGTCGTCGCTGCTGGGTCTCGCAGTCGAGGATCCCCTCGCCACTCCAATGTCAATCTTGAACCGTTCTCCCACGTCGATCGTGTGATCTTCTGCGAGAGAACAGCCCGATCTTGGATGCGCACTCCCTTCCGCAAATGCCACAGATTTTATACTTAATTACGTGGCGTAACTATAATAATAATTAAATGTAGGTTTTTTGGAATAATGTCTACGGAGATTCATCATCATACTACATGCTATTGTCACTAGACAGTACATAGTCCATGATGTAATTTATGTAGTCGATAAGTTTTAATAAAAATTGTAATACATTTCAAGTCGGAGTCGAATTCAGAATATAATAGCATCTCCCGACTTCGACTCGAATTCCGAATCCACGGCCCTGAAATTTACCGTGGAAATAGTAATTTAAAAAGAAAAAAATGATAACAAATATATTGCATAACAAAGCTAGTGTTTCTTTTTAAAAATATTTATTTATTTTTACGTTCTTCTTCTTCCCAGTGTCATGTCAGGTCCCCCCAACGTTGAATATCACTTGAGAGAAGATATCTTTGTCCCCAGCAGCCCGAAAAAGATCTCCAACGCCCCTTACGCCAGTCCAATCACGTATATTGCGGAGCCAGGAGATTTGCCTTCTGCCAACACCTCTTCGGCCTTCATTTTGCCTTAGATGATCAGGTGCAGTAATTTGTACTTTGCTCCTCTAAGCACATGACCCAAAGTAGGACACCTTTCGGATTTTAATATTAGTCAGCAACTCTCTATCAACTTTGGCTCTTTGAAGAACCCTCGTGTTGCTGACCATATCCGTCCAGGGTACCCCGTAGCATTCTCCGGTGCATCAACATTTCGAATGCTTCCAGTCGGTTCATACTACTTACTTTGAGGGTCCATGATTCCACTCCATGCAATAACACTGACCAAACGTTGCATGTGACTAACCGTTGTCGAAGTTTCAAGTTTAGATTATCATCGCAGAATACGCTTCTCATTTTATTAAAAGTCTCACGAGATGATTCAATTCTTCACTTGACTTCGGTTTCTGGGTCGAGGTCTTCCACTAGGATACTTCCGAGGTTTATAATTTTTTTCACTCTATATCAGCACCGTTCGATGTAAGACGTTATTTTTACATAACCGGTTAAAACCGGTTTATTGGATGTAAAACCTGAAAACCGGTTATTCGAATCACACGATTAATTGGAAGCCCTAGCTCCGACAATAAGATAAATAACATATTATAATGCGAGAGCTGCGCGATGTACCGAAACTGTCGGCAGATAACAGACTGTTACCGCGGTCGGACCCGAGAGATGACGCAGCATGCCATGGCACGGGAGATCATCGAAAGATAACGGAGATCTCCTGTCAAGCTTGGCGTGCAACTCGCATTTCCATTGCAGCAGCGCGACATGAGTCCAAGACTGGCGAAACCCAAAAAATACATTTGATTGTAATTTATTTTTATCAAACACTGTTTATTCCACTTTTTTGTAACGGTATAACCCTGCCGGTTTCAAGGCTTTCACCTCGTCTTCAGGGGAGCACAAACAAGACTAAATGCTGTTCGAACTGGTACCGATATACACGCTTCAACGGTTGGGGGGTGAGGGAGGCATGGGACGATTTCGGCCAAGAGCGGAGAGATTTTTGGGATATAACATTTCACCAGATGTTCGGATCGACGCACTGACTTAGAAATGTCTAGGGCCTCTAATCTGTCCAATTTATTTCCGTTACTACTGATATGTAAGAATTTGGCATCATCGATAGAAAAAGTATGGTTTTCACGGTGACAATGATTAGTCATTTCAGAATAAATTAGAGGATTTGTTAAGGCGGATTTGTGTTCACGAAATCTCTTTTCAAAAGATCTACCAGTTCGAACAGCATTTAGTTTTGTTTGTGCTCCCCTGAAGATGAGGTGAAAGCCTTGAAACCGGTAGGGTTATACCGTTACAAAAAAGTAGAATAAACAGTGTTTGATAAAAATAAATTATAATGCCTTTAAACCTCCACAACGTTAATACCTTAACTATAAACAACATATACATTTGATTTATTTATTGACACAAAGAACACTCGAGGGTCCTTTACATAACAGTGATTACTATAAAACAAAATATAACGTACAGTACCCGGCAGTAACTAATACACATCGTTTGTAGAGCAGTAATACACATCGTTTGTAGAAACACATCGTTTGTATGAACATCTTTAAAACATAACAATTCAGGTTACATATAGTACGTGTATCATATACTCGTATCTTTCATAATATGATAATACTAATATATACTATATAATACTCGTACATACATACATACTCGTATATACCATCATGCGATTTCCCTGTTGGGGTAGGCAGAAAGGAGAGGTAGCCAGACATTTCTATCTCGACAAACAATCCTTAACCCCTTATAGATCCATACAACTTCTACGACATCTCTGAGTTTATACGTTTCCTTCTTTCAGAATATCCTTCACTTGATCAACCGTACTTTCTTTGACCTTTCTCGCACGCATTCCACTCACATTTACACTATATATCTGTTTTGGTAGTCATTTTTCATTAATTCGTTCCACATGTCCAAACCATCTCAGCGTGCTCTTCTTCACCTGACTCAACACATGAACATTAAGTTCACACTATCCCTAATCATTTAATTCCATCTTCTATCATACATTGTCACTCCACATATTGTTCTCAATGTATAACACGGAATATAATACATGGAAAATAAAAAGGAATGGAACTGCGAATGTTTATCAGTGGTCTCGAACTTAAAAAACGCTAGGCGATTACTTAAATTTAAAATAACGTAGATATTTTCTCTAGGTCGGATTCCTTCACATGTTGGTTATAACAGGTAATAAATCCTTCACATGTTGGTTATAACAGGTAATAAATCCTTCACATGTTGGTTATAACAGGTAATAAATCCTTCACATGTTGGTTATAACAGGTAATAAATCCTTCACATGTTGGTTATAACAGGTAATAAATATGTTGATTCCTTAGCAAAGAAGCATGTTCAACCGCTCGACCTCCATCTGATATTTTAAATAAAAGTAAATATGTCAGGAATGGGGACGTTGCCGTGAGGACATCATCCTGCAATGTATAGTATAAATAATGTTTTGAGGTGAGATGAAGGTCAAATTGAATACATACCATCACGCCATTCCCTTTCAGAGTAGGCAGAGATATCTCGACACACATCCCTAGCCTTTTCTATCATACATCTATACACGTTTCTCAGACTTTCTAAATTTTCTTCTTTCAAAATACTTTCCACTCACATTTATACTATATTACATATCTGCTTTGTTAGTCTTTCTTAATTAATTCGTTTTACATGCCCAAACCATCTCAGAGTGCCGTTCTTCATCTTACTCAACACATCAGCCTTAAGTTCACATTCATCCCTAATCACTTCATGATGTATTCTGTCATACATTGTCACACCACGTATTATTCTCAATGCACGCATTTCTACGGCATTTATTCGGCTC